>JAWQRJ010001549.1:0-15560 GCA_033557515.1 Diorygopyx duplodentatus | reverse complement strand
ACACACACCCAAATGTGTAAATATTACTATCGCCGTGACAGAATTTAACTATCAAAATAAACACCCAATAATTTGGTTTGATATAAAAATAAACTCTATTCCCTACATTTGCGTGAAGTAAAAAATGAGCGTACTAATTAAATTTGAAAAGTAATTGATCAAATTGTTAATATAGAAATATTTCCCTCTATAATAATTTTCCTATACATTTTTAATTACATTTTTACCATATTACATTTTAAGTTATGCTTGTATTGTATTATCGCCCGAGAAAATTCTACCTGCAAACCCAAAGTACGTCAATTAAGTCCCACTGTAAACCGCCTGCTATGAGTACAAAATATTATTATAATATATTGTTGTTGTGATTAGGAGTAAATTAAAGAGAAATGTTAAGCGCGAATACAAATAAACTAATGTCATTGTGGTGCTCCTTATTTGGACTTAATGATTTTTTTATCGGGCTTTACCTCAGTCCCTCCCGGAAATCAATCCAAAAAGAAAACAAATTTTTGTCAAATTTCAGCTCAACTGAACCTGCCCATGAGAACCCGCTACATATAAAAAGTTCTGTATGTTCCGAATAAAAGTAAAAACTGAGAAGTAATGCTGGACAAAGCTATTTCGGTTACTCAGATTTATCATATTCCAGTAATTCAATTCTGTAATAAAAAAAAGTTTATTTTTTTATTTTTGTCGAACTAATATTATAGACAAATCCTAAATTGTTTATTGTTCAAACATTGAATAATGAAATACTTTATTAGTGAAAAGTGGGATTGTTTAAGGAGAGTTTTATTAATTATTTGTAAATTTGAATACCAAATTATATTTTAGACACGTAGCAGACAAAGGTTTTGAAGACAACTGTCTGAAATTCAAGAAGCCGCTTAAAGCAAGATTAGATTTACTTCCTAAAAAGTCACGGCATTAGTATGACATTATATACAAAATATTTATGGAATGGTGGAGACTGGAAAAAAGATTGAAGAATTCAAAATTTGGCAATTCTCAATTGTGTGGTCACATTTTTCTATAACTGAAGCTTCGCTTCACGTTAACAAGAACAGAGATATTTGTGAATACTACAAATTAATAGCTTTTCAAAAACGGAAATGGGAAGGATATTGTATAAATTTTTTACTATTGAGCAAATTGATTTTTTGTTGGTGGGAGCTCAAAATGAAGAGTATTTAATTGTTAAAGTATCTACAATTATAGGATTATTCAGTGCATGCTGCCGGAAAGAACTGTGCTAGTTCATCTACTTTTCAGGAATTTCAATATCAAGTAGGGACCACTGAGAGCTCCACTATTTCTTCAAAGGCCATTAACATTAACAATTGAACAAACTGTAACATTATATAGTGTTTTGTAATTTTAACATTCAAGGGCCGCTGTATTAATCACATTAAGTAATAATTAAAGTCATAACTATGCAAAGGCGCAGCTTCTCGCAGTTATTTGAAATATTTTTGAGATGTCATATCTCGGATTTTACTCATGTTAACCGTGAAAAATATTATCGGTTTCGTTGTAAACTTCAAGTCTGTGTTCTAGAGTACTAAATGTTGAACATGGACACCATAATTGACTTATCATTCATCATTATTTATCCTTTTGTATTACTGCCAAGGGTGCAATTCGTCGGGACGTCGAAAACTATGTCGAGGGCTGCGAAGGGAAAAGGCGCCGGCGGCAGCCTAAAGACTCCGAACATAAAAGACTCGTCGATTGAGAATGTGGCAGTTGATCCGACGACGAATGTCTCTCGCGTGCCTACCTTTGACACGAACCATTTGTCCGCGAGCCCCGGGGGTCCGCGCTCTTACGCCGTACCATCATTAATGGCCGTTCAACGTTCAATCGGCACCGATAGGGCGCTTCTAAAAATAAGGAGCCCACAAAGAACCCCATCGAAAAACACTAATCGCTAAACCATGCGATCGGGTTAATTGGTAACACGTGCGCATTGTAGGAGGTGACGGAAGAGGCACTCGGTTCGGCCGCGGGTGGTCCAGGTGGCGCTGGGAAGCACTTTCCCACAGCATCCCGCCGATCCTGATGGATGGCGACGTGATCTACCACCCGTCGGCGACTCTTCAACGCTCGCCCGATAAATTAGATGCCAATCATTAATTCACCGCTCCTAGATTTGAGGCCGTCAGCTTAATAGGGCGCCCAGTAGAGGCTACAACTACCCTGCCTATAAAGAAAACTCGGGTTAGGTTCTTTGTGGTTTTTATTTTGCTTCTATGAAAAACGTCAACCTTAGGAAAAATCGATGGAACGAACGATTTTTTTGGATAATATTAGTCCATGGAGTTATTTCACTAACAATCAAGAAGCATTTGCCTAATGTAACCTCACACCGGATGTTTGCGCTTCTTTAAACAATTTGTTACACTATTAATCCACATCGGCCGAATGCAGGGGTCATCGTAAATCAGTCAGTAGTCGTTGAGTTAATACCTAAATACTTTCTTGAATTTTCATGAAAGCATGAACCTCCCAGTACCCACTCTCAACATTCCACAACGTTACACGTGTTTATATGGCCATCAAAGTATACATTTACGTTTGCGTAATTTTATGGTCGTCCTTTGCTTAAATGAAGCTTCTTTGTTCTCTCTTCTTTCATTTTTGTGAGTTTCTGCCTGCTATTTTATATACACCTACCTCATTATCTTCACATTACTGGCTAAAATTAACTTCATATAACAACATAAATTGTCTAAACCATGTACTTGGATATCTCAATTAGAGGACAAAAGAAGATGTATTGACTCTCGTTGCATAACGAGAACGATGTTAGTAGGTATGGAAAAGTTGTATTTTTTTCATCATAATTTCTTTAACACCATCACATTAGCAATTTTAAGATAAATGCGCATAAACGGGCAAAAAGTATAAATGTTTTATAAAGACCCTATAAAATTTTTATCGAATTTGTTCTAACTTTTACGTTCTCGCCGCATGTTGTCCTAATAAAACTGGAATACCCATCAATAGTATAGTAATTAACTTGACCTACAGAGACGAAAGAGGACTAAAAACATGCACCCGACAATTTAACTTATAGAATATTTTAATTTAGTAAAAAAATTGACATAAAAAGACGAAACCTTACATTTTGTACATGGTATGTTTATGTGTACTCTCTACAATAAGCATACCAATAGTATAAAATTGTAATACATGGGACACATTGGTAATCTTAAATATATAGAGACGTATGCATGGAAATACAATATACTAAATCTTTTTGATTTAATAAGTACTTAAAAAAACTTTTTGGTACTAGCAGTCGTTTTGCAGATATTAATTATTTTGCGACGAGAAAATCTTTGTTATCCGAATCCCAAACATCTTTGATGGGAAAGAAATTTGATGGGAAGTTATAAAAACGCGCATTGAAATAAAATTGTGTGCATAAATTGTGTTTAACAGATTTTTTTAATGATTTAAAGCAGAAAAACTTATGCAAACTGTAACAAATAAATAAAGAGAGTATTTTCATGAAAATTTAAATTAATTTTTCGGAGTTGGTGTCCAAATGCTCTTTTTAACCTCATAATGTCTTAAATTGTTGTCAAAAAAAATCCTAATATTTCTTAAGCATTTTAAAAATTAATCATGCGTTCTAGAAGATTACCAATGATCTTCTAGAACACATGCCTTTGAGCCCCAAATTTTACTAAATCGCGAAGAAGCGTACTAAAGTAATTAACTGACTGAAACTAAAATTTCAGAATAAAATTATTGAGATACATCAAAGAAGCAATAAGAGTTACTAAAACTGCTGTAGTTACAAATACTGATTTCAGATTTTGTTACTCGTAGAAATAACTTGGGACAAGCAATATAAAAGTTTTAAAAAACATTGAAGTAAATTAAGAAACGAATTATAAATTTTGCCAAAGCAGGTAATTAGATGCACGAATTAGATAAACGAATGATTTAAGTTAATTTCAGAGATCGAAGTGAAGTTTTGGTCACAAAAGTAGAACGTGATAATTTTAGCCCACGCATAAATTACAAAGATGTAACTTGGCTAAATAGCCCTTCAAGATTCATTGATTTTTTTTGTCTAAACACACCATTATTATATTTGGCTTATATGTAAACGTTTCACCAACGAATCTTTTGTTTCTTCACATCAAAATACAAAACCTTATCACCTAAGCCACAATCTAATTGTAAGTACCGTATAATGACAGGAAACCCATTTGTTAATCTGGGCTACATTCAGAATCATTCAAGTTATGTGAAAAAGGTAACCCCATACGTGTTTGTTTTTAAAATAACAAACGAGGAAACTTTGCTGTCAGTTCCTGAGTTTACGTAAAAAAGCAACTTCGAAATACTACTCGTACTAAAACTATGATTGCAATTAGCTATTTATAACTCTCAATATATATTTCGCATAATTTTGCAGACGAATTTCTAATATACACTGTAAAGGTGGGTTTTTCACGTTACTGAATTTGAATTTTTATATGGACGATATTAAGGGCATATTTTTTACAACACTGATATTCGACCTTCTTCTAACGGTAGGTTAGAAGAACAAGATGTGCCTATATTCGGCAATATAATAAGAAATAAAAGTTTAAAAATAGTTGCCGTAAAATAACAATTTGAAATCTAATATAAGTACCAATCGTAAGCAAAAATTGTGAAAATTTTCCATAAAGGGAGCTATGACAGAAAACGCGGTAAAAACATCAGAAATATTAAAATGCGCACTGAAAACGGAAAATGTAGGTGTATAATAACGTGTGGTAAAATCATATTTCAAAATAAATTATGAAAATTCAATTAAAATATTAAAGGAGAAGACTAGAATATAGAGGTTGCCCTTCAAAGTTTGGTCGTTCATCAAGAAGAGATATTTTGTCAAATTTATCCTTCTCAATTTCCATGTGCTACAATAAATTCCTTTTTTGTTTCATATAGGATTTTCGCATTGGAATGATCTATTTTGTTACTTGCCTGGGCATTATGTTTATGTAAGGCAGAACTAGATTTTAACCACTTAAACGCCTTACTAAGATATCAATAACAACTATATATCATTTAGTGAAAAATATAATAGTAAAAACGGTCTTGTCTAGTATTTACCTCGATTTGCCGAAAAAAGTTCATTATAAACAACATCAACCCATTTAAGAAGTACAGGCTGGTGATAAAGTCTTTCCCTGATTACAATAATTTATTATTGTATTTTTTTTACAATTTTTTTAGACGTGTATGTAGAATTTTCGTAACTGTTGTCCGAGGTATTTGCAGTTCACTTTTGATTCTGTCACACTAGACCGGCCACTTCTGAGAAGCTCGCAAACGCTGCCAGTTAATTTAAATTTTTCATACCATTGTTTTATTGATTTCACGTCTGGAGGTGTTCGTCCATAACAATTTCGAAATTTACGTTGAACGGTAATTGGAAATTTGGATTCGTGGAATCAAAGAACGCATTGAGTTATTCTTGCTGCGACACCATTTTGATAACAATGGAATGAAATTTCTGCATAAGTGGCGCCATCTGATAGACTAAAAAGAACTTAAGAACATTACTTTTCCATAATAAAAAATTTACAGTATTACATTCAATGGTTATTTCGTAATAATTTTTTGTAATCAGGGAAAGACTTTGTGACCAGCCTGTATATTAAAGTAAGTGGGTGTGGATCACTCACACGACTTTCTCTCACCTAACTCCCCGATCCATTTTAGGAATAACTTCCAAACGGTACGACTTTGGGCATTTGTATGTATAATAAAATAGACCTAAATTCTGTAGGGAACCCAAAAATGGAATAATATACAGGTGTTCCATTTAAAAATCTAAAGTTGCTTAGCGTCTAGAAGAAATGGGACAACCTGTATATATGAAAATGCTCCTGGAAGAGAGAAAGTAATTAATTGTACAAAGACAATTCTTAACACCTTGCAGATTACTTACTCAAACATCTGAATATGTATGTACAATTTGTAAAAGGTAACTTGTCTGCAGTTCTATTACTAATTGAGTTTCGATTAAGATACAGTTGTTGGCGGTGTTTTTGCGGAAGGCATGAGGTTTGCTAGTAATAATCTGCAATCAATAAGTGAACCGCCCATTCAACCGGCTGACATGCGTCAATTAGTAACCAGGTCCGCCGCAGCGTCAAACTTTCGACGGGCATTTATCAGCGCCGGCGCAACTCCGGCCGTAATAAATTCGCAAGACATGTAGCAAATACGTAATCGCGACTGGGCGGTACCGAAATTAATTCGAATCACGTTAACCGGCCACGTAAATTAAAGTCGAGGTCCTTCATTGTGTCTGCAAATAGCGCTAGCTGCGGTCAGCAGCTGACGCCGCCGGGATGAGACCGCCCTAGGCTTGATTTACGTCTTAACCTCCTTTTATGTTGCGCCCCTGTGTATGAATACTTGGCCGGGCCGGCCGGACGTTCCCAGCCGAAATTTACGATTAAAACGGGTGGAAATAGTGACCGGGGGGCTTTATTGGCAATGCCATAAAAGAAGTGTCAGTTGGGGACCTGTCTTAAATCATGCGAGAGGTTTAATTAAAGCGATGCGCGGTGATAAATGGCGCATCTAGGTGGATAAACGCTCTGCCATCGTTCCAAACTGTTTATTCGGAATTGTTAAAGAGCTATTCTTTTGGAAAGCGCTATAATAGTTCTGCTCAATTGAAGCAATAAATTTGACTTTATTTGATTTAATGATACACATTTTCTGTTCGTTATGCTAATAGAGTATTACGAATAAGTTGATAACACTAATGTTAAGGTATACTTATATTAACGTGACCCTTTAGCCATATCTTCAAATCAGTTTCCAATGGAGAGTTTTACTAAAACCAGACTTTCCAAACTTTTTGGCAGTCAAATCAAAAAGAAGCTTTTCAAGTTTTGTTTTTGTTGTTTTCTTTTAAAAGAGCGTAAATCTGCATTGCCTTTAGCTTGTGGTCTTAAAACTCTTAACCTACGATTTATACAAAAATCCGATTTACCTAAGTAGTGGAAATAGGCACAATGAACGTTTAAGAAATTTGCCATTTTTATTCTGAGTAAATAAATTTAGAAATTTAAGATTGAAATTGTAAAAATGTGCTGGTTTAATAACCTGCTTTTCATCTACAGTGTGCGTACTAGACGTTGCTGAATTTTCTGGCCTACAGCTACCTTGTTACAGTCGCCCAAAATAGCTTTGATGCCTTGTTTCAAATTGTATTTTATATCTTCTTTGGCAGACTTATTTAAGAAAACTAAACGTTTACACCACGCGTCCAAATACTGAACGATTTATTTTATACATAATTTTTAAGGGAAAACGTATGGTTTCGTTGAAAAATAATACAGCACATTGGATTCCACAAACCTGTTCGAATTTTCTAGGCGGTCCAAATATTCCAAACTTGTCATTTATGTGATTTTTATTTATTTTATGATTATAGTGGGAATCTTTTTCACAATTCGATTATATGTCAGATAATTTTTGTAGTTTGGTTGATAACCTGATACAAAACGTAAATTCTCAAAAAGTGCCTAAAAGCTACATTAAAAAACAAATTAATTTGACACCCAATCATCATATTATATGTTTTAAGTGTAAGACACCTGTTTAACTTAAGTGCGATTATGGTAGTGTGCCCACATCTTATATGAAGAATCTGAACAGACAGAGCAGGCGATTTTCTTGCAAATTAGTTTGGAAAAGCTCTTTGTCGAAACAAAAAGCACGAAATGGTAATAGGATTTCTCTTTTATGTTACGATGAAACAAGATTTGAAAGTTTTCTTTGTTTCGGTACTAGAATAACATCATTTTCGCACGCGTTTTAATGATAGAATGAGCTTCATCCTTCCCCGATTTTTAGTGGCATTTGGTTCTCAACGTTTGGCATACAGGAATAACATAAAAATATTTTTAAATTTTTAAATATAATTCTCTACTGACTTACGATGCTATACTTACATTTGTTGATCATATTAACATTACTCCCAAATTTCTGTATAATCAACGGTCCCCCCTTCAAGATTTTCAGGTGTTGACTTCCAACTTTTTGTAAATGTAGAACTTATTGTTCAAAAGATAACAGATGGCTGATAATTTTTATCGCATGATGATGACCAAAAACAAAAAAGTCTACATCACCAGTAGTTAGTTAATTCTATTAATTCACAAAATGGCAAATGGCAAAACAAGGTTACTTGATAGCCCAATTGCCATTTTGCTGCACTGAATGCTGCAAATGAATTACTTTTGAATTGTTTTCAAATTTTATTACGATGCTGCGCCGATATTGCCCTATGAATGACAAATTCCGCAATTGGGGAGTTGCTTTGTTTAGAAGTTGACCGTTCAAAAGGAAAAGCCGCAAAGTGGTTCAATATCAGGTTTTATTGGTTCTATGGAACTTGTGTGGTTTCTTAGTAGGAACTTGGTACTGTGTAAAAATATATATTTATTAATGCATAACTTGTTTGTGGTAATTCCCTGTTGTAGTACGTTTTGACTTTCTAATTGATTATAGCGAGGAGATCTTGTTTGAGCATATGTGGGCACAATTTTTTTTTTGCATTTAGTTTATACGGAAAGCGTATCCTAACAATAAAGCACTGCTTTATGACTGTGACTTAAGCCACTGTAGATCAACGCAGGCAATGCACGCCAAATTGTTTTAGAGACAATTACGGTCATCTAATTGTTTTCGAATTCCACTTGGCAACTTTCGCAAATCGTATTAATAAAACATCATCAAAGACGGCCGTGGAGTTACACTCGACGGTCGCGGTGACAGTGCGGGGGGGGGGGGAGGTTTTCGGGTGGCCTGAGAGCAGTTCACCTTTGGCTCGACTCTTTGAGCGCGTGTGTGCGCTCGCCTGCCCCCCGGGAGATTTATAGATGTAGACCGAGTGACATCGCGGGCTCTGGGCGCGTTTAATTATAATACTTTATTGCCCAATAAATCTAGCCGCCTCTTTCGTCTCCGACCCCGCTTTGAGGGATAGCGTTCAATTCTGGAGAACCCGGACATATTTTATGACCGAATTATGCATTATGCCCTTTCTGCCCGCCGCGTCGTCCCCTTTCTTCATCTCGCCTCCCTACGGAAACCAAAATGACCCTTCCGCAGTTCACCGAATTACAATCCACCCCTCTTGTGTTCGAAAATTGGCTTTGTTTTCGATTGCGTTTGTTTTTACGTCCGATCGGTTAGTTTAGAAGATTTTGCAAATGGAATGATTCTATGGGATAAAGAGGCTGTCGATAATATATGTAGTACCCGGTGAACCGAGGTATGGCTCGGTCTATCCGATACTCCGAAACCGGAGACCAGTTCACACTGTTTCAGCAACCAATTTTGGTATTCATTTCCTTATTCTATCTGCTGTTCAATATCGTTAATTTTAAATTAATCGTTGATTACAACACTAGTAGCGCCATCGTGCAGTCGACTGGCAAACGCAATTTTCCTCACAATTTATTTATGTGCGATATCATGTGAATTATTTGAGACATTTTGTTTGCTTTTTAGAAGATTTTTTTGTTATCCTCTGTGAAACTTCGAAAATTTTAAAACACATTGTAACAATGTTGTTATCATAGGGTAGAATATTTCTCTAGTTTTGCTGTTTATTTTTAATGATATAAAAACTGATGTGCTGACACTTAAATGCGCGAGGCTGGATCATTTCGTTCTGAACGAGATAATATGGGCCATCCAAAAATTATTAGGACTAGAAGATGAAGTTTTAGTTCGTGTTACAGATAATCCGGACATAAGTTTAAGGCGAATGTTTGCACAGCCTGGATTAAGTCAGTCATCGATTCTAAAAATATTTCACAAAGAAAACCTTTATTCGTTCCATTTTACACCGGTTGAAAAATCACTACCACCTGATCTTCCAACTACTTTACAGTTTGCTCATTTATTCCGACATAAACAAGACGAAGACCCAGTGCTTGCGAACAAAGTATTATTTACGGGTAAAGCAACCTGCACCCGCCGAGGGGTCTTTAACTTCAGATGCAAGAATGTGTAGGAAAATAAATATCCACGTGTAATAGCAGAGCGGCATTTCCAACAAGAATTCAAAATTAATATTTGGTGCGGAATTATTGGAAATCTTTTACGACAGTATGAGTTACCACTTAACTTAAATGGCCAGACTTATTTAGTTTTCTACAAAATGGACCTCTTGATTTTGGACGATTTACCGTTAATTTTAAAGCAACGCTGGTGCTTTATACAAGATGGAGCACAACTCATTTTCTAGTCCAGTGCGGGAATATTTGAATGCATATTTTCAGCACCGTTGAATAGGTCGTGGCGGCGAATTTCCCTGGCCAACTCGCAGTCCAGACTTTAACCCAATGATATTGTGGATACATTAACTCAATTGTATACGAGGATACAGTAAACGCTCACGATGAACTTTGGTAGAAAATGGTTAACAGAGTCAATTCATTAACTTAGCGTTACTTCCTTTTAGATATCGCAATTTAATGTGGTAATTTAATTTTAAATTTGAGGTTTTCCTTTTGCTACCCTTTCATTCAAAAATTGTATTTTATGTTATTTATTATCAGTGTTATTGGAACAAATAAACCTTAACACCCAAATTAAAATGAAATACGTCCCTATTGCTAAAATATTTTTTATATAGTTTTATTAAATTTTTTAGAATATAACAAAATATACCTGGTACACAGTGAAAGTTCGGTGTAGCGGTTATCTATTTTTATGTTTATTACTTATTACTAAATATATATAATATTATCTATTATCTATTTTTATGTTTATTACTTATTACTAAAGATATATAATATTATCTATTATCTATTTTTATGTTTATTACTTATTACTAAAGATATATATTATTATCTATTATCTATTTTTATGTTTATTACTTATTACTAAATATATATAATATTTAGTAATAAGTAATAAACGTAAAAATAGATAACCGCTACACCGAACTTTCACTGTGTACCAGGTATATTTTGTTGTATTTTAAAAAATTTAATATTTTAATATAAGCGATTTGGTCACATTCGATATCTTTCTTTTCGACTAATAAAGTGTTTATTTATTATTATTAAATATCTGGTAGACCGACCTTTGCTGATATTCCTAACTACTGTCTACATTTAAAAAATATTTATTTATCTCTCCCTTTTATATTCTGCTATTAATATATTTTTAAAGAAAGGATTTGTCGAAATAATAAAAAACGGCACTTTTAATGGGAGAAAAAAAACTTGACACCCAAGTTAAGGTAAAATATTTGTTTGTTGCCAAAAGTTTTTTTTCATAATACAGAATCTATATACAGGATCCGGCACGAGAGCGTTCATTAGAAAGATATGGAGAATCAGGTAAATTAGAACATTGAAAGTTTGGAATTATTGGTTTTTGGGTACCGAAGTCTTAACTAAAATATTTTCAACTTTTCATCACTTCCGGTTATACCGGAAGTGGTACTAAAGCTGCTTATTTCTAATGGAACACTCTATTTTATTGCATTTTTAATTCTATGTTAAAATTTAAAGCAACTTTGTGTTACATTCCCCATACTGAATATTAACAGTTCCTGAGATATGGCGGTTTTAACAAAAAAAGTGACAGTTACATTTCTCTTTTAAATAACATGTAAAACAATAAGTACTGCAAATAAAGGAAATTTATTTGGGCACGTTAAAGAGATGGCAAACCTTTATTGGAAAGTTTGCTGAATTTTTTTAAATATTTTAGTGGGTGCTCAAATAATTTATTTAAATACGACGTTAAAAAAACTGTGAAAAGTCTTTTTTTTTAAATGAAAACCTTATTATTTCTACACCAAAAATGTATAGAAATAATAAGGTGTTCAAAATATTTATTTAAATACGACGTTAAAAAATTAGCAAGTCATTTTTTTAAATGAAAACCTCTGGATATTAACTTTCTGTAGAATATCCTATACCTAAAATGCTTTGTTATTGGAATAAATCAGTTTAAAGAAAATGTATCCGTATAAGTAGTTATTAATAATTACAAATCTAGAGTGCTTTGAAACAGCAAACGCAAGAAGAATAATAGAAGCATAAAAGAATAATTGAAAGAACATGTCGTGTATATTCTGAAAGATATCCAAATCGTCCGAATCCAACCAAAGGCACATTGCGTAGGTTTCTAAGAAATTGCAAGGAATATGGCCCCTTTTTATCAAAAGTTTCAAATAACAAGCCATTACTTGATGACGAGTAATGGCTTGATAATGATAATTTTACTAAGGACGAATATGAGGAATGAATAATAATTTTACTAAGGTTGTGATATTGACAGATGAGGCAATATTTTGTAGAAATGGCCTTTATAACAGGCATAATAGTCATTTTTGGGCTTCAGAAAATCCGACAGTTGTTCGAGAACGCAATTTCCAAGATTCTTTGAGTTTTAATGTATTTTGTGCCAAAAAAAACGGAAAAAATTTGTGTATTTTTTTATAATTAAAATTTAAATTCGGAGGGGTATGTAAACACATATTGAGAAATGTTGTGGGAGAAGCACTGCAACATCTTCCAGAAGAAGAGATTCTCAGTGCGTTTTATCAAATGGATGGTGCTCCTCCCCATAGGACAATGACCGTTTCATCTGTATTAGATGATATGTTTGAAGATAGGTGGATCGCTAATAATGCTCCATACAAGTACCCTACCTGATTTAACACCTTTGGGGATACATTAAAAGTAAGGTATATGCAGATCCTGTTACAACCAACAGATGCTTTCTCAAAAGAATTCATTTTTGGGTCAAAATGACAGCGTTTTTGAACACTTATTTTAATTAAAAAAGAAAACCATTATACACTTTATTTGGTCGTATTTTGATACGTTTTCTTTTTTAGTTTAGGGTTACAAGTAACAAGATTTGATCAGCTGAATTTCTATTTGTGTTTATTTGTTATAATTAAAATATGTTTTGTTCTTTTACGTCGCTTTAAATGTAGAATTATTAATTAAAATAGCTTATTTTGATACATTTTCCTTAAACTGATTTATCCCAATAACAAAGCATTTTAGGTACAGGATATTCTATAGAAAGTTAATATCATTTGTTTAGAAGAATTCATAAAAGTATAGAAATAATAAGGTTTTCATTAAAAAAAAATGAGTTTTGCTCTTTTTTAACGTGGTATTTATATAAATATTTTGAGCACCCTGTAAAATATTAAAAAAAAATCAATAATCTTTCCAATAAACGTTTGCCATCTCTTTAACGTGGCCAAATTAATTTCCTTACAAAAAACATTACATTGTTATATTATAAGAATTATGATTATAACAGTTATATGATTTTAGGAATTTTAGGAAGTTAATGTTTATAATATAGGTAATAAAATAGCGAGTTATAAATTATTAAATTATAGAGTTAATGAAAAACTCCAATCATTAATTAGTAAAAATGAAAAGATCAAAGAAAGGGCGAGATAGAGTAAAAAAATAATGAAAATTTTATATCTAGAATAATTTGGAAAATGATTCATTAATAATAATTACGTAAATAAAATGAAATATTAAATTTAATGTAAAGTAGAAAAATCAAATTTTATAAAAGTATTTTTTTCTTTTTAAAAGGGCGTCGGAGGGAATGGTTATTTCAATGGAAAATATGTGGAATATTATTTTCCAATTGGTCATTCAGTAGTAAGGTTTATGGGTGTTTTTTCTAAATGAATCTATTTCATAGCTTTCGAATAATTCCATTAAGCAACCTTTATTCAGTTGATGAATGATTTTGATGTTATCAAATGTGAATTTATGCTTGTTAATGTTTATGTGTCTACCGAGGTATGAATTATTGCTTGTGAGATATTCTTTGACTGTATGTATGTAGCATTACAAGTTTCACATTCATTAAGGGTGTATACACCATTTTTTTTCTAGGAATTTGGTAGGTGGTTTACTATTGTTAAGTATGTTTTTCGATTATGGTTTGTTTTAAGGGTAAGTGAAACGTTGAATTTATTAGCAATGTTTTTAATTTTGTTACTGATTTTGCCTTGTAAGTGATGGCTTTATAGATTGGTTTAGGTTTAGCTTCTATATGTAGTAGTGTTGTATGGTTATTATGTCTAGCATTGTATTTTTGAAATATATTATTAAAATAGTTGATATCGTAACCATTGTTAGAAGCATTTTATTGTGTAATGTTTAACTCTTTTTTCATGTTAATAAAAAAGAAGAGTATTTTTTAGTCTGTATACATAAGAAATGAAAGTTGATTTTTTAATTGTTGGGTAATGAAAAGAATTAAATGGGATAGTAGCGCTGGTTTACGTAGGTTTCCTATAAATGTCATAATTAATTGTGTGTGGGGATGTTATTAAAGTGATATCTAAAAAAATTAAGGTGTGATTATTTTCTAATTCTATGGTAAATTTTATTTTAGAGTGTAATGTATTTATAAAATTATTAAGTTGATTTATAATATTTATATTTGTAGTATCATTATGGCTAGAATATCGTCTACATATCTGTTCCATAATATAATTTTGTTAATGAATTCGAAATTACTGTTGTGTATAATCTATTCTAAGTGGTTAATGAAAATATCACTCATAACTCCCCTACGTGGGGAGCCCATAGGTAAGCCTTCAATCATTTTGTAATATTTAGTGTTAAATGTAAAGTAATTTTGGTTAATGCAAGCAGTTAAAGTTTTATAAAGTTGTTAGCATCTGTGTTATTGTTTATCTGATTAATTGATTATTAATTATTTGTGTAGCTAATTGTTTCTTTAATAGGTATATTCAGAAGGTGGTACTAAATTTTGAATGTTATCAAATAAATTGTAACGATTTTTCATGGTACACCTATTTAGGTGTAAATTCGCTTATATTTTAAAGTATGAACTAGAATTAGTGGAGATTTTAGTTGATCTAATTGTAATGCCATTTTTGTGCATTTTGAGAAGTGAATGTAGCTTAGGGTTATTGAATTCATAGGTAATGCTTTTTTAGGATTAAAATTATATTTATTTAAAGTTTCTGAAGTATTTGTTATGATTTTTTTGAAATTATTGTGAGAAGTTAGAGTAGGGTTTCTCTTTACCTCTACAAAGTCATTTTCTTGTATAAATTGTTCTGTTTATTGAATGTAATCTGCGTTATTCATTAGAATTTCATTAGGACCAGCGTTTTCATCACCTGTTGTAACTATGATGTTTTTTTCTTTTACCTTTTTTGTAGGTTCCGTAGTGTGATGTTTTCTTGATCTTCATGTATTCTTGATTTTTTACTTCGATGATGTAGGTTTTCTTCTTTTCTAATGGTTGTAATAATTTGTTGCTTGATTTCTTCTTCTTCTGGATGGTTTTTGATGACTGCTCCAATTTCTGTTGTCAACTTTGGAAAGTTGATTTCTTTATACGTAGCATATTTATGACCTCTTGAAGAAGCGTTTCTTCTGATTTAGTTAGTTTCAGAGATGAAAGATTAGTAAAATTGGCGTGAAATTTGTGTGAATTTTTAAATAGTGTATCTGGGATTTGTTTTGATT
>JAWQRJ010001548.1:0-15561 GCA_033557515.1 Diorygopyx duplodentatus | reverse complement strand
TTTACAGGTATTTCTTTAAGTGAAGTAATCAGCTTCTTTTGTGTAACAGAATACTTCTTCCTCATCTATCTCTCAAAAGAGATATGATGAAAGTAAGAGTTAGATGAAAGCAATATATACATCTACTATGAAGAAAAGACAAGGCAAAATCAAATCAATTGTAGGTTAAGATAGTGTCGCAGTAGAGCACTTATTATGTCAACGAATGACATTGATGATCAACATTTAATGCCCGGGACTGTATGCCTCGTTCTTTAGCCATTTTATCTATTCTTTATTGTTTATAAAATTCTCGAATTTTTAGCACTTCTAAAAGTTGTTTTTTACTTTCTCTCATATAAAGAGAAAAAGTAATGCATTCGGTCCAAAAGTTTGATGGTGAGATTTTGACATGTTTGGATGAATTATGTTATTCTAAGACTAATGGTACCATTTTTGGCCATTGGTCTGTCCGTCCGTCCAGCTGTCCGTTACACAATTAGTCTGTGGTCCTCACTTCTACAATTTCTAATCCTTTTAGGTAAAAAGTTTCAAATAAAAGCTGCACGGTTTCAGTCTTTCTCTCTTCTAGAAGTATTTTCATATATGCAGAGTGTCCCATTTCTTCAAGACGCTATGCAACTTCAGATTTTTAATAGAAACACCGTGTATATTAGGTTTATTTTTAGGTTCCTTATGGTAAATTCCATAAGGTCTATTTTATTAAATATACATTTGCCCAAAATCATACCGTTTAGGAGTTATTGGACACTGTGCAACTTGACTTTTTTTATATGGAACACCCTGTATATCATTACATTTTTGGGTTCCTTATGGAATTTATGGTCTATTCTATACAACATACATTTGCCCAAAGTCGCAACCTTTAAGAGTTATTGGGATTTAAAGTAAAAAAATAAATATTTTTTTTTGAAACAAAGTTGGCCTGGGGTTTCAAGGGTTTTTGATTTTTTTTTCATAACTATTTACAAATTTTATTCACGTTAACCTGGGAAACAGTATGCATATCATCAGTCAGTTAGTTCTGAAGATGCCGTCTGCAATGAACGGCGAAACGTCAACGGAGAGTTTCTTCACCGACGCGGCGACCGGCCGCGAAAGCCTACAACAACGTTCACAGTATGTATAGTTTAAAAATTATTTGAATTTTTTTGGAAAATTGGAAAAGTACTAACAGACGGACGTACACACAGACAGATGGATGGACACTCAGACCAATTGCCATAAATGGCACTATTAGATTAGCTTAATAGTCATTAAAATTAATAAATATAATTCAAATTTTTACTATCTTTTCTATTTATTGTTAGTTATATCAAAATACATGATCTATATTTCATGTATTAACTACTTTTTCTGCTTCTCTATATATAAAAGAAAAACTAAAAGAAAAAGAAAACTAAAAAAAAAGTGAAAATGTTGTTTTCAAGTTTACTTAAACAATGGTTACTTCTTTATTGTTTATAATAAGTTCACTTCTGTATGGAGAAGATAATTCAAAAATGATACTATATGGTTTTTTTATTTATCAAAAATAAGTACACCTTTTATATTTTTATTGTTTTCAATTTGTTTTCAAGTCGTTTGTAATTATATTTGTAGTTTGTATTATTTGTAGTTCATTTTTTAAATGAAGAGGTATTTTATTAAGTAATATCCATAAAAGATATTTTAGTTTTAACAAAATTGATTGACACCTGTATTGAAAAGTATTTGCACTTTTATCATTTTAGAAAGACAATTTTGAAAAATGAAGGTAAATTATAGCTTTACAGCCCAACCAATTCATTTAATATCTTTAAAATCTGGTTTAATAATTCGAGAAATTTATTGAAAAATTCACAGATTGTAAAGAAAATTGTACGCTGTGGATAAAAATAATATTTACAGGAACTGACATTTTAAATCAAACATATCACATGTCAAGCTTGACAATAATTAAAATGTAATTTTAGATCAGTTTTTTAGAATTTTAGAACGATTTGATTTTGGAACGAATAATAAAACATATTTGTTTTTGGTACTTTCTTGAACTGCACAGAATGCTGATGTCTTCGCTGGCCGATTGTTGTGATAATCTAAACTTTGTATTTATGGAATAATCAACCTTCATCAACATTTTTTCTAGAGCGTGAAAAAGCGAAAAACTTATACGTGTGACCATTGAGTGATTTTATGTCCAAGATAAATATCAGAGAGAGATAAATTAGCTTGTATATTGTCTGAAGATCAGAAGTTATTTCGAAATAGCGATAAAAAATCGATTTTCCTGTTTGCCTTCTTTTCGTAGAGGGTATGTGTTCATAGAAATATAATCGCATTGTTTGTTGGTGACCAAAGATCAAGTAATTGATAAGTTTAATAGCTGATGACCACTGTGAATTAGTAATTATAGAAGAATAATCTGCGTTGCTCTTTTCCCATTCTCGTCCAGTGGGAAAGTCTCCATAGCAAAAAAAAATCGTCCTTTTGCTTTACTCCATTGTCTTATACGATAAAAAATATTTCATATTTTTATATGGGTATATATCCCATATTTTGAGTTGGGTAAACTGGTTGAATATGCCATAAAAGAGAATTGCACTATCTTTGTTTGTATAAATTTGTATAAATTATTTTTAATTTATTTTTAATGTTACAAATTTACAGGAGCATGCAAACTAAAACACATACCATTTTATAACTGTTTTATTAATTTTTATTATCATTGAAATACAAAATAAATAGGCGTCTCACTTTGAAATATTTCCTGTCAAGCTATGTATTGTAATAACTTTTTGTTGTATTTTTAGTCGTTTTTTTTTCTCAAAATTTTTATGCCTCACTAACAATTCGCTAATATTATTATACATACTGAGTTCATAACAATTTATTTTGTTTTAAAGTATCGAAGGCATTCTAGGTACTAATAATAATATTATTATGTTTTCAACAAATTTTTCAAAACACTATATACAAATAACGGTTTGCATTTGTTTTTATAATATTTATTTATATAAAGTAGGCGGTTGATAATAACTATTATTATTAATTAACAATTTGAGACGAAATTTTTACGAAAAAATTTGGCTGTTACAATTATGTACATTATTTTTAACGGATGTACACCTGAAGTATTTTAATTGTCTATATTGTTTTAAAATACTTCGATGCATCTGTGAGAACACAAAATTAACTATATTTCCTTTGTTGCAACTGATAAGAAGTATAAAAGAATATCAAATAGTTTTCGAGTTTATTTCTATACCATTCTCAATGTTGCAACTATAATATGGGACTTGGCTTACACAAGAACTCTTTAGTAATTTGAAGGTGATTTTGTCTTTTGATATGTCTTTCAAATTTAAGTTATCAAATTTTAAACGTAAACATTAAATTCCTAATTTTCCTTAGTGCAAACCAGACCCATACTTTGATATCACTATAGACTTGTCAGAGTATATCACAATACTTTTAGTATTTTTATCGTTACATATATAAATGTTTTTATATGTAGGAAGGGAATTTGATTATCTTAAAAATATTTACAAGCGTATCTACATTTATTCTTTATTTTAAAAATAAGAAATCCACTGGAATAAAATTAGTTAAAGAAATATTAGAAATGAAACAAAATGTGAATATAGTATTTATAAATTTAGTATTGTATCTAATTTAATATTATTTGCAATTTGATGTGATTATTTTATTTTTAAAATATAGAATATTAAAGAAAACTATCTGTTGTTATATATTTTTTTCTTTGTAAAGTAGTGTGGCCCCCTGTGACCTATATTGTTTTTTTTATGAATTCGTACAATTACCAATAAATTAGTAGCTGAGAGGTGTACGTTGAGATATTTTTATAAACGTGTACGAGAAAGATCTCCAAGATTCAAAAAGCAACTACTAAATTTCGCAATAATTGACATTTTGGGTACTTTTTTTTATTAAAATTCAGAATTTAATTTAAAAATTCGATTAAAACATCCTCTCTAACAATTATTTGTTTAATACAAATAGCGTCGTTTTGCGTCCTTTTACTGACGTTTACAAGCATCTACAGTATACGGAATCTCTATTTATTTTAAAAAATGATTGTACCGCTGTTTTTCTTCAAGTATTTTTGTGACGTAATTGACATCATATTTTCTATTTAACTATAGGTAACCTTTTAACAATAAAATCTTAAATATTACAACCGTACTCCATATTTTTACTAGGTAACAAACTAGTATACATTTTCCGCTATTTATTTACAAAAGTAATTTGTTCTTTATATCGTAGAATGATTCAACAAACTTATTTATTAAATATTTACAACTATTGATAAAATATTTTTAAAAAATTCGTTGGGTTCTTAGGTAGCCGTGAATTTTTTTAAATTAAATGTGTGTTTAAATTTAAAATTACCACTTAATTGTACACATAATTACGTAATTTTATTTATGGAACAGAAAAGAATGTGTAAGATTAAGAGGTTTGAAGTGAAAAACAGTAAATTTTCTTGACAGTAAAAATCAAGACGTTATAATTTATAATTAAGCTGACTTTAAGTCATGACTTTTTATACATACTTGTTAGTAAACCAAATACGCAAAAAATAAAAAAAACTTGACTTTGACTAAACCTCAATTAATTTAATAAAATTCAATTCAATTCTTCAATTGAATAATTCAATTTTTAAGAATTTCAAGTTTACTATAAGGTGTATTTTTGAAGCAAACAGGAAACCCAAAATGAAACAGGAACACTATGCAAAAATCATTTTTCCGACAACATAAAATTCTGACGTGAGACATTCAATGAGAGAATTCAATCTCAATGAAGTCTATCACTATCAATATTCCACGAGAGACATAGGGCAACAGTTTTAATTAGTTTAATACCACCTCTGTACAATCAACTTCTTCAGTAATTTAAAACAATAGTAACAAAAAATTAAACAGGTAATTCTAAAATTATTAGTTGGCACACAGAACCCAACAGCTGAAAAATCGATTAGAATGTATTCACTTTACCATTTCTCTTAAACCTATACAAGAAGTCTACGAGCACTACGAAAATCCAAAAGGAAAACACCACGTTCAGCACGCGCTTGCACCCTTCCCTAACAGTGATCGCTAATCACTAGTCCCTCACTGTGGATCAGCTGTCTTGATCCTCTTTGGTGGCCATTACGTCCAAGTGCGATTCGCTAGGAGCCTTCCTCAATTTTGTATCCTCCTCCTCGTCCCTGTACTCTTCACTCTCTCTATGAACTAACACGTGAACCACTGTCTCACTCTGTTGTCTCAGCAGCGGCGGTTTGGGATTCGGCGATTCCGGCGACGCTTCGGTCACCAAAATACTCACGTCCGGCTGAGTAGGCTCAGACTCGGGCCTCCTCAGGCTCTTGCCCTTGAACGAACTCCTCTTCCTGCGGATTATGCTCCCTCTGACCTTCTTCGCGTCCTCGGCCATGCTCGGATGGAGGCTGGTGGCCTTCTTCGTCGCCGGCGGCGACGCCTCGTCCTCGACGGCGTCCTGGTGTCTGAGGAAGAACGGAAAATTGTACATGCTCTTCCGTCGGGCGCCGCCGGGTAATTGCGCGATGGGCGTGGTCGCATCCGGCGTGGCGCCGCTCACTTTGATGCTGACGACATCGGCGGATTCGCGCCTCGCTTCCAAATCCTCGGGGTCCATGTTGGTCGCGCTGGACAAAAGCAGCAGCGGCAGGTTCAGCCATGGGCCGCCCAGTTCGCTTAAGTCCGACGCGTCCGAGGCCCTGGAGGACTTACGAGATGAGGCACGACTCCCTCGATGCACGTGCAGGAACGCCGACAGGCGACCCTTCCAGTCGCCCGGCGAAGACGTTTGTGTCTGGCCGTCTTCCAACTCGAGAGCTTCGCGCTCCTTTTCGCGCTTATGCCTGAAATATCAATAGAAAAGTAATTTGGATTCGTTTAGCCATACCAGCCAGCCCAGTCGTATTAGCCGAAAATGGAAGCGAATCTTAACGAGTAGTGCAAAGTTACAAAAAATTGGCAAACTTGTATCTATTTGCTGTCCTCAACACCTTGTGAAAAGCTTCCAATCATCCTCTGAACGACTCTTTATCACGCTCAATGTACTGCGTGACTACAAAGTGGAGTGGTGGGGGATTACAAAATGGTGGAGGGTTTTGAGCCAGAACCGATATATATTCTCTCTACATTCATTTTTTGCTCCTACAGTCAAGTTTTAAAAACTTCAATGCTGAACATAGGAATGGAAATATACAATTTCTTACAGTTGTACCTCACTGCTGCATTGAAAGCACACTAGAAGAAGTAAAAAAGTAATCGAGAAATTTCAAGATGTTAAAATGTTAATGAAAACAACAATAAGATGTTAAGCGTCTTCAAACAATGCCAATTTTTGGTTTTGCACCATTTTCCATAAGATCAACCTAATGTGACTGGGTTATTGGTTGAATAGCTGTTCGAGAGAATCCAAGCAGTAACGTAAACCAATCAAATTGACGTATCACGCAATCCCCACCTCATGGCCAATTGAAGAGTGAAAGTTCTGCTTACGTTTCTACTTTTACCTCTCGCTTCGCAAACCTAATCAATAAGAATATTTGTGATTTTTAATTCGGTGAATAATTGTTGATAATTATAAATAATTGTGAGGGTGTTACAAATTATGTTAGCTGATTTTGTCGTTATTTCAATTAAACTCAGTGGTGTCATTCATTTGATGGTATTTACTTTAAGTTTTTGGAACGAAAAGGATGTAAAATAATGATTTGTTCAAAATAAAAAAAAGTGGAAAAAACAATAATTCAGGAAGAGACAAAGACTACAAAGGTACGATTTTGAATGACACCAATGACTCTGATGATCAGATTAACTTGATAACAGCGTACTGGTAGCTCTACTCTGCCCGAAGCTGCTTGCTCTGGCCAACTATGACTTGTATTGGTGCTTTTGCGTTCACAGCCATAAAAAGGAGCTTGTCTACGTTTAGCTGGTTTGGTATCGTACCTAAAGTGTCCGTAGTAGATTCGCTCAGAAAAAGTGAAATCTCATTTTAGAGGACGCCCACACACATTGTTTCGGCTTCTTGGTGCTCTCATGATGTTTTGCGCGTTCAGTGAGCTTTGCTATGGAGCTTAATGCGCCTACTTACTATCTTACTTACTTTATGTAATCCCTATACGTGCGCTGAATCAGTCTTGCAGCCTTGTCTTGCCTCTTCCATATCCTTGTGGACGAAACAATTTCCAACTCTTTTCTGGTTGGGAACTGCTTCTTAAACTTGATGTCCATCTGTTCTTGGAGCTAAAGTAGTAGTAGAAAATGGTTAGATGTCCTACTGTCATAGTAGATATTTTTAAATCGCTTACCTGTCTAAACGTATCCGTTTCTTCAACATGTCCCAAAACATGCTTCACCAATGCATGAAGTATATCCAAACAATGTATTCTATTTCCTTTCGCTATTGGAAGATTGAAACTGACCAAAGCTACGGTGTTTGGCTTCGAGATTCCTAGTGGAGGATCTAAAGACGCAATGAAATCCGACAACTGCGAGAATCTGATGAATTGCGCTGCATGGGGATCGTACCTGTAGACAATAATAAATCAGGCACCAAACGCAAAAACAGTAAAGGATCTTCTTTACTTCGACCATCTGATGTAGAACATCTCCAAGTCGTCTTCAACGATTCCGATTTCTTCTTCCTGATGGGCTTGATTGAAGTTCTCCAAAATGATGGCTATGTACATATTGATGACGATCATGTAGTTTATTATGATGAAACTGGTAAAGTAGATGATCGCCAAGAGGGGATAACCGCAGTCGCCGTTGCTCTGTCCCCTGTAGTGCTTGTCGCAGTCGGGCGGTTCGACCATCAGGCTCTCGAGGACGTCGTTCCATCCGGCCGACGTGATCAGTCGGAAGAGGAGGTGCATCGACCTGGCGAACGTCTGGAAGTTGACCATGTCGTCAAGGGCGCCCTGCTGCCGGACGTGACCGAATAGGAACATGCCGATGATCGCGTAGATGAATGTGATGAGGGCGAGGAGGGCGCCGATGTTGAACAGCGCGGGAAGGGACACGACGAGCGCGAACAGGAGCTTTCTGATGCCTTTAGCAGCCTGAAAGAATGACGCGTGTCTGAGCTGGCGGAAGCTGTGCGCGCGGAATGGTACCTTGATGAGACGGAGGATTCTACCGATACGGAAGACACGCACAACACGCAGAAGGGTGGGGGAGACGGGAAAGTCGATCATGATGTCTTCCATGAGGATGCCCAGGATGGAAGCCAAGACGAGGAGGAAATCGAAGACGTTCCACGGAACCGTGAAGTAGTGGTATCTGAGACCTATTATTTTTACTATGGCCTCTGAAAGAAACAAAAATATTTGTTAATTAGTAACAATAGGCTTTTTTTCAGCAGTTGCATCTACATACTTACAAGCTTTAGGAATACCACAAAAAGAAAGTTAGTTTCATAATATAATATGTGACACATGTAATTAGTAAATAAGAAAATAAAATAATCTTTGCGAAGAATAGTCTAATAAAACAATTTCCATGGAAACCTAGAAAGGGGGAAGTAATAGAGAGCAATTTGACTTGAGAAATCAATCTTCACTTTAGACTTAGACTTTAGAGTTACTTTGAATGAGTTTTGACACATACCCAATCCAAAAACCGTTGTGAAAAACGCATTGCTGACTTCTAGGAGAAAGAAAATGGCGTGTGGTTGATCGTAATGCTCAATGCCCATCGTGAGCATATTCAGGAAGATCAGAACGAAAATTGCTATTTCGAATCTTCTAGAATTAGACAGATCGTAGAACATAGCAAGGAATTGATTCATAGGTCTCTTGATGACCTTCTGAGGTTTCTTTCTGCCCAATTTTTTCATGGCAGTATAATAGTGCTTCTGACTTTCCGTTAGGAACATTTCCAACACTCCTCCTTCGTACTAAAACGCAAAAGTCTATTGGATTAGCATCGAAGCGAGCTTTAGCAAACCCACCTTTTTCTTGAGCATATTAAAGTTGTCGATGATAACTCCTATAAATAAATTAAGGGTGAAGAATGAGCCGCAAACGATGAAAATAACGAAATAGATGTATGCGTAGAGGTTGGCTTCCCTTTGCGGTTGAAGATCAACCCCTCTGGCATCAACTGCGTCCGCCATAACCTCCATCCAACCTTCAAAAGTTGCAACTTGAAATAAGGCCAAGTAAGCTATGCCCACGTGATCAAATGATATCTTGGAATTGACCCAAGTGTAATTTTTGTAGTAACATTCATCCTTGGTATCAACTTCCTGAAAAAATAACAAAGTCAAGGAAAAAAAACAAAGATCATCATAATATCTAGACTTTAAGTATGGGGACTCTACAGACAAAACATTAAAGAAAACGTGGTGTACAAAACTGACCGTTGTCGGTAGCATAACACCATCTGCATCTATGCACTTGTAGAACTTTCCACTGAAAAATTGCACGCCCATGATGGAAAATATCAGCCAGAATACAAGGCAAACGAGTAGAACATTGAAAATGCTGGGAATGGCATACATGAGAGCGTTAACGACAATCCTCATTCCCTGCCATCGACTGATCGCTCTCAAAGGTCTGAGAGCTCTTAGGGTTCTTAAAGATCTCAGAACTCTCAAGTTTTCATTTTCTTCTATTAGCAGACTGAACAGCGACACCTAAAAGTTGAATATTGAAATTATGAAAACAGTATCCAGTCAGAAAATTTCTTTGTCAGAAAAGAGTTTACTTACAAAAACTATCAGAAAATCGAGTAACGTCCAAAAACTCGTAAAATAACGAAAGAATCCCAAGGCTAGCCACTTCAAACACATCTCAATGATGAAGATAATGGAGAAGATCAAGTTCGTCCAATACAATACGCTCTTCAAATTAGGATTGTCGTCCAGATGAACGTCCTCAAAACACAAAGTGACGCTCGATGCGAAAATTAGTATCAAAATGAACCATTCGAAAGCAGGAGTATCTACGACTGATACCACTGCCGTTCTTATTTTAGTCCACTGCTGGCCCAAGTTCGTTTGAATACACTGGTCCAGAAACGGACATTGCTTGTAACACTGCGGTGGAAAACAATTTGGCGGGACTTTCGGTTTCTTTTTCTTCCCGAAACCGGGGAAGCTTCCCATCCCATCGATGTATTGACCCTTGGAGTTTCTTCTACCGCCGACCGTGAGTTCGTCCACGTAAGATACTAACGTTTGCCAGGGCCTTTCTTCGCCTTTCTCCTTTTTTTCTCGCGACTGTTTCTTCGTGTCTTTGCTGTCAGGACACAAAGCGGATTCTTCTTCGTTTTCCGTGTCTGCCGATGTTGCTCTGTTGAAGTTTTTTAATTCGACGCTTTCCATGGAGTTCTCATCTGAACATAGAAAGAAATATTTAAAAATATATAGGTATGGCGGGTCTGGAGAAATAAGTTTGATTTTCTGAGAAGAAAGAACCTTTGCTGTCGTAGGTGGTTCCCAACGCGGAGGATAGTTGAGGTAAAACTTTCTTTTGCGTTTTCGTCTCTTCAACTGCCACTGGAACGTTTGGGTCTTCAGAGCTTCCGTTTATGAGAGTCGAGTGGCGTTTGTTCGACTGGATTGTTTCAGCTGGTTTTTCAAGGATTGTTTCCTGAAGGAACAATGAAGAGAATAAAAACAGATTAAACAAAGTAATTATAGTTAATAGCGGTATTTCAGGAGGATTTCAAGTTACATAATATTCCAAGGAACCAACCAAGCATTTTCTTTTACTTATTGAAAAAAGATTTGCTTTGATGTGCTATGTTTAGTGAAAAAAGATTGTCTTGTGGATACAAATCTTTAGTATTATTTTGATTGTTAATGTGTGCGTAACATTGTTGTTAACTTTTTGTAAACAAGATGTAAAACAACCAACTTTTACGGTGTATTTTGTTACGTGACATAAGGACAACATAGATAAAAATATATTTACTTGGTAATCTGAAGGATCGTAACTGATAATGGAAATTGGTCTATTCATAGCCTCTTGGTAGCTTCTTTTATCCCTGGGGAAAGCGACTATTGTCTGCTGCACAGCCTTAGGAGTAATACCTGCATAAAGAAGCGAACAATAATTAATTGCAAAGCTTGCGACTGAAACTTTTCATCGTTAGCTGTTGGGCACATTTTATATAGAAGTTTTAAAGTTTTCATTTTGCTTCCGCGATTTTCCTGATTAATTATTTTAGCCTGTGAAGTTTCTAAGAACGTCCGCCAAATAATATTTACTGAATAAACGATATCTAGCTCAGATAATACTAAAATAACAATCGAATTTCGTGTTTTTTTTTACATCCTAATAAGGAGGTAATGATACGAGTTTTTATCCTCACCTTTCTTAGCAAAAGCTTCTTCTTCCGCATGTCTTTGCATTACTTCTCTGACGATCTGCTCCAATCTTGAGTTGTTTTCGTTTTGCTCTTGCTCTTGCACTTTGACCAGTCTCTTACTCCTGACGATGTCGCGAATTCTTTCGAAACTTTGCGCCAGCTTGGATTCGTCGCCTACTTCCTGTTTTCAATGTTATTTATGTTTTTGGTTTGCATTTCGACAATTGCGAACACAAATCCGTTCCAAAAAAAGTAATTAAGGATAGAAAGTAGGTTCATGCACTATAAGCTGCTATAAGTGCAAATGCAAACAAAGAAAATGCAGCAGTCACACTTTAAAGTATTATTTTTAGAAGAATTAAATACCTATTTATACAAAATAAATTTCCTTATCTAAATTAAAATGATAATACAAACACAAATAGCGGCCGAATTTATTTTGCATTCCATTCCAAGACTTTAGCATAAAAAATGACTTCGGATCTGGAAGTTCTCCAAAGCGTAATTTGGAAACCTAAAGCTTAATCGTCGCAAATTTAAACCGAGGTTTTTTGTGCTCCCTTGAGAATCGTTCCGATTAAAATTGCAGCTGGAGGACATTAGATAACTCCTCTTTCACAACCAATTGTAGGAAGCTGTCGCAAAAGTAAACGGTTGGCTTGAGCTTTCGTAGTTAATTAGTAAATTAAAATTTAACGGTATGATATAATTTTAATGTTTACCTTAAAAGAATGGTTACAGCGCACGAGTAATAGTAACATGCGTCTGCGCAGTGCAGTACATTCTACTAAACCGGCGGTAAATTAGCACTAATATCATTTGGAGTATTTATTGGCAAAAATAAAATCGAACAGGCCCGTACCACGAAATATGTAGTAAAAATGTTGAAGTGCTTCCAAGAGGAAGTGCATCGAAGTTGTAGTGTGGCTACACCTGGCGCGGTAGTAAAACTTTTAGGGTCTCAGAGAGTATCTGAGTCTACTTTTTACCGTTTTTATTATTTACCCAGCTAACTTTGTCCCGGGAGACTAAGAGTCGGGGCTGTTTTAACGAACCTTTTTGGTCGTGCTTTTTTAGTAAGGTGTTGAAATTTATCACCTCGGGGGTAAGCTTTGAAAATTTACAACTGACTCTGCACTCTCTGATTTGTTTCGTCATTACGTGAGTGCATTTTTCGCTTTAAAATACGTCCAAATAGTTTTCGGTACTTAACCGCACTGGGGCGCATTAATATTAACTGGGGTAAATTAAATTCAGCGTGAAATTTAAATTTTAAACGAGGCGTACTAATTTTCATGTGAATAATCCGATGCGCGCGTGTGTGTGCAAAAGATATTAAGAATAATTAGGCAACTGCTAAATATTTAATTCAGAATCTAGAAGTGAATGTAATATGCAGAATTAAACATTTAACTAATTACCCATTTTTGGACTCGAGGAGTAAAAGATATCGTGACCAGTGTGTTGTTTTTAAACCAGAAAAATAATACTTAAATGTGTATATTATTAAATGTATATTCTGTATGAGAATTACTATTATCAAATAAACTAAAGAAAGACTAACTAAAAATCAAATCAATTTTACAATTCATTCAATATTTACGGCTCTTCAAAAATAGAAACAAAATAATTTTTGTGCAAAATAAAGTAATAAAACGTCTAAAATCCGAAAAATTTTCAATTTATTTTATACTTAGGAATTATAAAAAGTAACAAAATACATACAAAATCAAATAGCCTTTATCTGTCATTAAAGTTTGTTTTATGCATAAGTAGATTACAAAAAGAATAAGTCGTTTGTAAAAAAATAAACAAAAATAAGCAGCATTTTGCACAACATGCAATAAATAGCAGACCAACAATGTCAACTCATGCGACTGAACATCAAAATACAACACAACATACAAGAAAATGTGCACACACAAATACGTTTCTAGTTTATACAGATTTTTTTAACACACATAAGTGACAAGTCCAGGTCGTCGCGTATAAAAACACATAAGGTTAAATATTTAAAAACATATACAAGTTATTAGGAAGTCTGTTTTTTTGCCACACGTTATAAAAAAATAAATAGAATATGTACGTATTTTCAGTGGTTTCATGCAATTCAATATGTACCTCCTTCCTGGTCTTGAGTTCTTCTGAATTGAAGCTGTTGAGCAATAAGGCCAAGAACAAGTTCAGCACCATGAAGTTTCCCATCACCAAAGTTGGTAAGAATACTGCTAAACAAACACCTGGACTCTAAAAGGTCGCAATATAGGTTACAATAAATGCAGGATTACGTTAAAATATTTCAATTTCTACCTCTGTTGCTTCGGCTCTCATACAGTCCCACAGTGGTTCTATCCATTCGCCGCAAAGTATCCGAAAAATCATCATGAAGGAATGAAAAAAATCAGTAAAATTCCATCTAAATCAAAACACGATATTACAAAAACAATCAAAGCTATGTATCATAATTTTTGAATACCTCGGTACGTCATCCGGATAAAACTTATCCGGAGAGTAGTCTTTGGAAAACAACTGCATACCGATGACGGCGAAAATGTAAATGACGATCACCAGTACAAAGGTTAGGTTACCTAAGGCTCCTATCGTACTTATTATGATGCTCAACAGCACTTTCATGGTTATCCAAGATTGTGCTAATTTTAAAACTCGTAACTGCAATGATGATTCAATTAGGAGTCGTAAATAATAGTTTTTGATTTCCTTTACCAGTCTTAAACCTCTTAAAACAGACAAACCGTCGACTAATTCGAAAATCAAGTCTAGTAAACTCGCAGAAACTATGATAAGATCGAAAATATTCCAGCCGCACTCGAAAAATTCCTTGCTGAGTGCCATCAGCTTCAGACAGCATTCGAATGTAAAAATGGAAGTAAAAACCTATACAAAATAAGCGGGGTTAATACTAAAAATATTAGTAAGGACGTTTGCTTGAGTAGGAAAAAGTTCTGCAGCAAATGAAGTTTAATAGCAAACAATTAAAACTGAATTAGTGGTTCTAATAGAACGTAGAAAGTATTTCAGTTTTAATACTCAAAGTGCACACTTATATACTTTTAATATAAATTAAAAAATAACATCTTTTAATATACTAACTAAATTACTAAACCTCGAAAAAAAAACGAAAATTTCCCCTTAGTTTCAAACATTTTGGCTACAGCTCTTTTAGGAGGCGCCTAAGGGCACCTTTATTGAACATTTCAGCTTAAGTAGCTCTAAACAGTTTACGGAGTACATTAGCGGGGTAGGTCGAAAACTCCGGTTGTAATGAAGTAACTTGCCAAGACTAAACCAGATAAAGTTCGAGTTTCATAGATATCATTATAGTATTAGATAATAATTACTTATATAACAATTGAGATAGTAAACTCGGAACTTCTTGGCTTGGATGATCGCCGCGTCAGTGAAGAAACTCTTCGTTGACGTTTCGCCGTTGATTGCAGACGGCATCTTCAGAACTAACTGATACGGTTCGCTAGGTTGGTCAAAGAGGACCCAAGAAAACTAGGAAGGAAGGATTGGAAATTAGTTGAAATTCTTTTAATAACTATTGGTATATATCTATGATTTGCCCCATAAATTTCAGAGCATTGCCCAAAGAATAATCCAGCTCAATTTATTATTATTAATTGAATTTGATTTAATCGTCCTGGGGTGGCATTAATTTTGACACTTATGGATGGAATAGTTCAGGAGTGAATTACATCTTCAGATGTAACTAATATTCGGATATGCGAATTATAAGGTAATATTGTTCGATTATCTACATCTAATAATTGAAAATTATTTATTTTTATTTCATTTATTGGAATTATGTATTAATGAAATTGATGAATCATTGATGTCCAATAGTTTAAATTTAATTAAAGGGTTGTTAATGTCATCTAATAAATATAATATTAGATTATTAATAATTAACTAAATTACATAATAATTGTAATGAGGGTAATGCAACTTCTGGGTGTCCAAAAAATCAAAATAAATGTTGATACATAATTGGGGCAAAAAATGATGTATGTATTAAGATTTCGGTCAGTTAATAGTATTGCAATAGCTCCAGCTGCAACTGGTAAAGATAATAGGGCCCGGATCTTTATTTAAATAAATATTTTCGTACTTAAATAAATATTTTGCAATTTTTGATGATAAATAAATATTTGTTTTTTTGAGAAAAATAAACAAATTC
>JAWQRJ010001547.1:0-15562 GCA_033557515.1 Diorygopyx duplodentatus | reverse complement strand
ATCTCTCCATACTGCAACCTTTCGGTCTCCTCGCACAACTCCCCGGTTGCAGAAAAGATGTAGTCCGGAACAATTACCGTTTCTGCTGCGCCGCTGGGCCGGAGCCAGATGGCCTTTAGATCGCCAGTTTCCTTCTTGAAGGCGAGCTTCAAGGAAATTTTACCAAAGCTACCAGGATACTATAAGTGGAGCTTTCCTGCGAAACCGACAAGAGCTGCGCGACAGCTAAGAGACGACGAGGACTTATACAGCGAGAATTCGATTGGTTGTTGAGACGTCGTTCTATTTCATTGTACGTGATAAGAATAATTATCCTTCCGAAGGATGATGACTCAATTTGTTATAGTATGGAGCATATGTATGGTGCCGTTGGTAGCAACTTCATTACTATATTTTTTAAAATTAAGTTACAGATTTAATTCTGTTATTTGCCACATAAAACAAGTAGTTCCAGAAATTAACATGATTGCTACTACCGTAAGGGCAAAGTTATATCATGATATTGCCATGAATAGACAATTTACTTCCTCTCCTTAAAATCTTAAAAAAAAATAGATTTAGCATAAGGAGAAAAAATAAACTAACTACATTTTTATATGTTGTTAAAAATACCTTAACCCGCCAAGCAATTCTATAGAAAGACCCTCTTTTTGCAGTAGTACACTTTTTACTATGTACGACTTTTTTTTCCTGTGATAAAGAGTTCGCATTCACACATTGTAAAAGAAACATGTAATTTTTATTGTTCTTTTTTATCGTAAAATAAATAGAGTTAAAAACGCTAAAACCACGCGTTTTTCGAACAAAAAAGTTGTTTCTTTGTGCAAGAGGTAAATACATATGTGGATCCGGTTTTATTTTTACCTCTTGAAATAAATTCTTTTGCCTTTATTTTCTTTCCTTCTTGCATGTTAAAAACATGTTTTTAGATCTACTGTTTTTAGGGCTATTATTAGTATTATAAGAGGTGTATTTTTCTGTTATAAATGGATTTTTTTTTTATTTTCAAATATTTTACGTATAAAGGAATTTGTGAAAAAATACTACTATTTTTTTTCAAATAATTAATAAGAAATCTCTACTAATAGAGAAAGTTGTCTTAATATCAGCAATTTAGAAACCTGATGTAAAATAATAGTTTGCGACGAATTATGGTGGATGATCAAATGATGATTTACCTTTTTTTTACTATCAAGCTTTTTTATAAATTATCATCTTGAAAATTATACAATTTATTACGTCATCAATATACAATTGCACTGCAATTTTACGATGTATGTTGTTTTTTGATTTATAAAATTTTCTCAAACCAATTATAACGAAACCGAAGAGTTCAAATATATGAAGACGAAAATGATGACGAAATACATCCAATGATGAAAGAGAGAACACCAATCTTATTGATGCACTAAATTTGAGCAGAACTGTGTTTTTAGAACTACTAAAGCACAAAAGATAATAAACACCAGATATACAGTATTTTGTTTTGAAAACAAAACAGTTCTTAATCATGGATAGTGTGATGTGGGTTAAAATCTGTGTCGAATATGATTTTTTCAATAAAAAAAAGAACCTCGAATGTGAAAATCAACTATGGTTTCCATTTAAAAAAATACAATTTTGGGTCACATCTCGAGACTGGTGCAAGGTAAAAAAATCCTACAGAATGTTTTGACATATACAGCCTTTTCCCTCGACATTTTTTGATACGATAAATAGTATGGAAAATATTCACATTTGAAGAAAATGACAATTTTCAGTTTTTTCAGGGTATCTAGTAGGCGATGCTTTTTTTTGGAAAAACAAAAGACGGTCTGAACAGCTTAGATAAACACCCCCATATTGTTAACCGAGTCTGTAGCTCTTGCCGTTTCCAAGATACCAATGGTGAGCATCGATTTTCGGACACCTGTATATAGAAACATTAACTCTTCTTGGAAAAGATAACAAAATTAAGTAAATGCAGAGAACATACATTTGCATCTCATAACTTGAAACTAGTTATAAAAGACGCTTTAGAAAGTATTTAAACATTTTTTGGCAATCCTGCAAAAAAGGTGGGACCTGCTATTAAGATTTACAGATGATTCCCTGATTATACTTTCTCATTTGTATACATTTGCGTTAACATTATCTTTACGAACGTTGGAAGAATCTTTGTAAGAATGTTCTTTCCACATTTACTTAAAACAGCTATAAATGTGAATATTTTACATTTATTTTACAATTCTTCGTTTAGTTTATTCTGGATAATATGTGTATTCTTGTGTCCTTCTTAGTCAGGAATGAAATGAAAGAGGGTGTGTGTTAATATACGTCTCTGACTATTTTTAATTGTTTATTTGCACGCACAACTCCACCCACATAAAACACGTGTAAAATACATTGATAAAGTGACAGTGCACCTTTGATAAACACACAGATTACAGTGAATAAATCCATGAATAAACACCAATTAAGAAACAACCAACACGAAACACAACACTAATTAAAAACACAATTAGACGACCCATAACGGGAAAGGGATCATTCTTATCAGTATAATAAGGCAAATATTTTGACACATAAACGACAAAACCAGCAATCGATGTCAGCAACAAAATAAAAAGGCTCAAATAAAACGATGTCTCTGAAGATGTGAAATCGCTCACGAAACATGTAGGACAGAAATTAAGAATTAAAAATAGTCAGAGACGTATATTAACACACACACCCTCTTTTATTCTGGATAACGTTAGGGAGGGAAAAAATCGAGAAAAATGCTTAGAAACAACAATCAGAAGAGTATGAATTTTTAATATTTAACATTAAAGAAGTATTCTACCATTCAGTTTATAACAACTAACACTGTAGAACCGTTTACACTAATGATTTCCAGTGTATAAGATTAGTATGTATAAGTTTACTGGAGTAATTTCCAGTATAAATATTTAAAAAATCGGAGGCACCCCAAATTTTAGATTTCTCAACTTTAAAAGATGCTTCGAAAATTCAGGAATTCGAAACTACAATAACATTAAGAGGATCTATTTTATAGAATACAAATTAAGCGTTTAGGATAAAACGGATACCTGCATACAGGTTGAAGTAATGTAATTTAGCTTTGTATTTGTTGTTAGTTGAAGTAATGTATTTTCGAATTTACCTGGAATTTTTTTCTTTCTCGGATTCAGAGAAGTTTACTCTAAAGCTTTTTATAATCACAATTTTATCCTTTTTTTTTACAGTTTAGCACTTGTTAAATATGTTAAAGTATGCAGCTCGGACAAAACAAAAATTAATATTGTTTAAGCAGATCTGAAAAAATGGAAATAATATGAATCCTGGATTAAATTTCAGTTTTTTTTCCATTAATGTTCCCTTTGTCGAAAAGTGTGTAGAATTTTATTTTACTTTTATTTACAATGGTTTACGATTATAGTATTAGGAAGGATTATTATTACTATAGTATTTGGATTATAGTTTAATGTAGGCTAACCTACATTAAGTAAATGGCATTTTTTCGTAAAAAAAATCTCAAATAATTACGAAACGGTGTGACTTTGGCCAAATGTATGTTGAATAAAAGTATAAGTGTATATCAACCGTGTGCTCGAATACATATAATGGAAACTAAATAGTTTATCGTTAACATCAAGGTTGAATCAATCTTTTTTGTTTATTGCATTTTAGTCGATTCAAAATAGTGTTCTTTCTAATGATGCCATCATTACAAATAACAATACATTGCGAAGATTAAGAATAAGTAAATCTAGTAGGGTATACTTAATACATATTTCATATAATTAAATCCCATAAGAGATATATATTATTGTTTATAAAATGGTAGTGGAAGGTAGTGCTACGATATTGACGTTGTAAATGTCAACTGGTCTAACCCTAACAAACCGTATTGATTTTGGAAAAACTCTCATCAAGGTTTGTCAATCTGTGATTAACACTTCTCTTATTTCTAATCATTTTAGTGAAAAAGTTTCAAATTTTATCAGTTCCATTTTCTTCTAGAAGTATGTTCATATATTCTCGTAGATGCAACTTCAGTTTATAAACAGAACACCTTGTTTAATTCTTGTCGAATTGATGGTCGATTTTATTACAATACATATAGCTAAAGTCGCACCATTTTGGAAGTATTGAAAATTTTTTACAAAAAGGTCAGGGGGATTATTAGGTTAGAAAAAGTCGTGTGAGTGTTCTATACCAGATATTTGTTCTTTAAATGATGTCCAATAACTCTTAAAGGTTGCGATTTTGGCCAAATGTATGTTTAATAAAATAGACCATAAATTCCATAAGGAACTCAAAAATATAACAATATAATGGACGTTCCATTTAAAAATCTGAAGAGATTTCTATAAAAGAAGCAATGGGGAAAGAGTACTTTACGATCATAGAGACCTTTGTTGAATTGAAATACTAGATACCTCAAATCAAGAAAAATTGAGAGCAAGTTTATTTTCGAAAACTTTAGCTATGTTACCGCAGTAAGGCGCACCTGTAGTTTTGATTTCTTTAATACTAATTATTTATATTAATTTTTAGCTTGTGAAGTGGAAGATTGTTTAAACATTTAATATGCTTGCTGATATTGCTCCCGATTTTTCTCTTATCGTAGAAATCAATACAGCAAAAGCTATAATAACCGATGCAGACTTTCGCTAACATAAATCGAATGGTGAATGACCAATCACGTTAGAGAATGGAATGACAGGCAAAGACGTAACTAAAGGTAGTTTCACATCACTTGTCACGCGTTGCCGGTTTATGAATGGATGATTACTGCACTGTCAGTTCTGTCACCCAAAAATTACTTAAAACGTTCCCCTAAGATACTTACCCTAAGTTCTACTGTAAGTAAGATCACATTTTGAAGATCTGCTTCTGTAATCTGCAACGACCAGTTACTCCCAACGATTTAGATTTTTCCTATGGGTAATCTTTCACCAGCGCAACTAGTGTAGTGTTTGTTTTGTGTCACCTGGGAGGAAAATTGTTTCCCGCCAATTTCATTTTGAGTTCCTCATGTGATTTGATCAAATCTTTCAAAAAAATTTTTTTTTTCATGAGTCCGTGGTTAGTGTTGCATCGATAACTACTACTAGTGTTAATTTTATTTAATCAGGTAACCAACCAAGTAACCAGTAGAGAATAAAACAAAATCGAGTTCCCGATAAGACTTCTATGGTTACCAGTTTGCTTGGTGGGCGGCGCTAGCTGTATCGGCGCCGTTTCAACCTAACGAAGTGCTTTTATCTCAAATTAAATCTCCGCAAATGACGGAGTTTGGTTTTGCGATTGGCCGCATACATTACGCGAGTTCGCGTTCAGCGCCACCGCACGGCGCGGATGTGAAACTCCGCCGAAAATTGCGACAAATTGCGGTATTTTCCGGCCGTATTACAGCCGTTTGTTGTTGCCAGAATCGCGTGGCCACTCGACACAACGAATCACGACTATTTTGCGGTAGTTCCAGTTGGCGCATTCACTCCATCGAAAATTACTTACCACCTAACCCAAAATTTTGACGTCCGACCTGTCAAACGTCAAATGTCAATTCAAGTTTTGAGGTTAGTTGTGAAAAGCTCCCGTTGCGTGTCCTTCGATTGTACGTTCTGAAGTCCTCTTAACGCGAAACAAAGGGACCCACATTGGTAACGAAGTGGAAGGGACTTTTTGAGTTCAGTAACAGTTGGCGCTGCGTAGTTCATACGAACTCCACTGGAGCCACTTGTTTCGCGACAATCGCAATCAGATTTTTCTTATGACGTATTGTTTTCAGCGAGTACTTTACCACATGTACCTAGAGTTTTATCGAGTACAAACGAATTGAATTAAGGACCTCCATCTATTAAGATGTTTAACTATAATAGTGACGACAACAAGAATAAGTAGATTTTATCTGTGGGTAAAACTGTCTAGAATGACGTATATCACCTTTCAACTAAACATCAGTATTGAAGACAAATTATAACGTGTTAGGCAGGTCTATTATGCATCTGTTAACCTCGTTCTTTCTTCCGGTTACAAAGCAGAACTTTACAATTCACTTGTTGACAGGCTACCAGACTTTTGATAACTATTAAAGGCAACGAGGAATCCGCAATTAACTTGACGTTCATTCTTATATCTACATTTAAAATGAACTACATTCTTGTGGAAAAAAAGAGAAAACATCATATTTTCAAGTTGTTATTTAATGTTCTCCACACGAATTCAGAAGCAGTTATGTCCAAAGAAGCAGTTTTGAAGAATTTTGAAGTTTTGAAGCATACCTTCCTTTGGATTTTCCAAGAAATGCATCGCCTACTAGATATCCTGAAAAAACTGAAAATTATCATTTTCTTCAAATGTGAATATTTTCCATATTGTTTATCGTATAAAAAACTTTCCAGGGAAAAAGTTGTAGATATTAAAACATTCTATAGGATACGTTATAAAAATATTTTTTGCCTTGCATGAGTTTCGAGATATGACCCAAAGTTGTATTTTTTTAAATGAAAACGATAGTTGATTTTAACATTATTAAAATACTTCATTTTTTCCCTTTCCAACGGTATAAGGCTCGAGGTATTTATCTTTCATAGTTTAGGAGATCTGAAGAAAAATCATATTCCACACAGATTTTAGCCCACGTCACACTATCCATGATTAAGAACTATGTTTTGTTTTCAAAACAAAAGACTGCATATCTGGTATTTATAATCTTTTGTGCTTTAGTAGATATAAAGAAAAAAATATTTTCTGAAAAAGCATACATATGAAAAACATGATAACAATAAACATATTAACAATAAACATTGTAACAACATGGTAAAAATAAACACCACAATAATAACCTTCTAAACATTTGGTAACACGTTTTTCAACACTTTTTCTGCATTTCATTAATTGACGAATACTGACGGAGTTAAAAGCCTGTATGATACTTTGCAAATCATTAATAATGTTATAACTCATTCCGTATATTTTTTTATATGGCCCCACAGGAAAAAGTATAGTGGAGACAAATCCGGAGATCTCGCTGGCCATCGTATAGGATCGTTCGTTGCAATCCACCGATTTCCATATCTTGTTGCTAAATATTCAGCAACAATTCTTGAATTATGTGCCGGGGCGCCGTCCTGCTGAAAGAAAATAATTCTCTCCTCTTGAGTTGGTAAATCATCTAACGCATCTTCAATTTTCTGTTATAGCAGTTCGAGATATCTATTTGAGTTAAGTGTTTCGTTTAAAATAAACGGACCTATTAAACTGTTTCCGAAAATGCCGCACCACACGTTAAATCCAAATCGTTCCTGTAAACGTGACTGTCGAACTACTTTCGGATTTTCATTATTCCAATAATGCTAATTATTCTAATGATTGTAAATGCCGTTGTGTGTAAATCGATTTTCATCACTCCAAAGAATTTTATTTGTTGAATTTCGATTGAACCTTATGGAGATAACAAAAATGTCTGTTTTTTCATAGTTTGATAACGCCATTATCAAAGTAGAATATGAATCATTGACAGTAACTACAACTTATAACACGAGAGTAGTTTAACAATATTATCGACTTATCGACTTATCGACTAGTCTTTTGTTTCAATCATGGATAGTGTGATGTGGGTTAAAATCTGTGTGGATTATAATATTTCTTCTTATCTCCTAAACTATGAAAGATAAAAACCTCAAACCTTATATCGTTAGAAAGAGAAAAAATCGACTAATTTAATAATTTCAAAATCAACTACGGCTTCCGTTTATAAAAATACAGATTTCGGTTATATCTCGAAACTGGTGCAAAGTAAAAAATATTTTTATAATCTATTCTACAGAACGTTTTTATATCTACAACTTTTTCCGTCGAAATGTTTTGATACGATAAGTAATATGGAAAATATTCACATTTGAAGAAAATGACAATTTTCAGTTTTTTTAGGATTTCTAGTAGGCGATGCACTTTTTTGGAAAAACAAAAGGTCTGAATATTGTTCCAATTAACCGAGTCTGTAGCTCTTAAGCGGTTTAATCGCATCACTTGTTTATGGATTATCTAGAAAACAACATGTTAAAAAATAAAAGCTTACATAATAATATCATAATGGGGAAAAAACCTTTTAATTTTTTGGAAAAAAAAAATTTGATAAATAATATGGAAAATATACGTCTTCACATTTGAAGAAAATGACAATTTTCAGTTTTTTCAGGATATCTAGTAGGCGATGCATTTTTTTTTGGAAAAACAAAAGAAGGTCTGTATAGCTTAGATAAACACCCCTGTATTGTTCCATTTAACCGAGTCTGTAGCTCTTACCGTTTCCAAGATACCAATGGTGAGCATCGAATTTGGGACATATTATAAATGCTATACAGGGTGAATAGCATTTATAATTGGTCCTATAGGTATGTTGTATTTATGTAAATTAAGGTTGAGTTGTTTTAAGGTGCCATTTGTTAATTTGTAAACTTTTTTGGTTTTATTCTAAAATGTGTTTAATAAAGTTTTTATTCGTTATTTTGTAGTTGTTTTGTGTTATAAAAGTTTTTTCTAGATAGGCTTTTTATTTAATAGCACTAGTCTGCATATTTATCTGCTTTAGCCATAAAAACATCATTATTTTTCTTTTTTTGTATAAAGATTTGGGGCATGTTACCTATTTTTTTCTGTTCTAATTCCATTGGCGTTCTGTTCTAATTCCGTTGCCTTTTGTTGTATGTCTTCTATCTTGTTTTTTTCATCAACTTCACTATGTCTGCTCTTATTTTATCTTCTTCTGGATGGTTTTTAATCGCAGCTTCTACTTTAATAGTCATTGTAGTTAAGTTTGGTGTTGTTGTTAGTATTACATATTTTGGGTCTTTGCTAAGCATTACCTCTTATTTCTTGCGCAGTTTCATGTTAGGATTATTAGTGAATCTTAAGTGGAAGTAGTGGTTGTATTTGTAAAAAAAAGTTTGTTGTTTTTTTTCTCTTCGTGTTTCACTATGTCTTCTAAGTTTGTTTAATTTCTTGTTTTTATTATCTCTTTTTCTTTTGTGACGTTCTTCATGTCTAATTCTGTCCTGAGTTCATTGTAAATAATTTATTGTAATGTGATGTGCTGTAGTTATTTTGTCATAAATTGGTATAAAATGTACAAGCAAATTGTTTTTATTTATGTTTTTATAATCTCTGTGTAGTTCTGCCTTAATGTAGTTAAATATAATATAGCCCATTGTGATTTTTCTTTACTTCTTGGTAAACCACCAAGAAGTAAAGAATAATCACAAAGGGTTACCTAATTGCAACCTAATTAAAATGTGAATAACCAACAATATAATTATAATACTGCTAGTACCCCCTTTCTTATCCAGAGCTACAAACGACTGAAAAGAAAATTAGCCAAAAATCCACAACATACTTATTTCTTAAGAAGATGCTTGGAAAAACAACTTATACCAAGATTTTGCAGAAACTACCACCAAGAACCAAATAAACCACAAGCAGATATATTATATTTAACCACATTAAGACCGAACTACACAGACGAAATATTTACTGTTCGGGTTATCGATGCCAAACACTAAAACAATGAAAATTTTAAAATGAAAAACGGTAAAATTTAATTATTATTGCAATGAACCAAAAATAAAAATAATACTATTCTATTTAAAATAAAATAGTTGATATCGACCTCCGGTCTAACAGATAAAAAAATGTTATAAAAGTATATTGTTTTAAAAGAGGAAGGAGAAGCGCTATCAGTAAAAATTCAAATAGATTAATTAAATTCAAATAGAAACCCTGGATTAGTTTTCCAAACGAATAAGAATAATTTCAGGCTTTTAAGTTGCCTTTGGGTAAATGTAATTCAGAAGAGTCAATTTGCAATATCACATAACCAATTGAAGGAATGTTGAGTGCAAAGTAACAGTCACTAATTGTTAATTGCTTGTATTAAACCAATATTTCAATTTCAAATTGCACAAGCACTTACTTTTATATAGGAGCAATACATTTTAATAATTCGTAACAGCAATGTCATAAAGTTCTACGACTTTCTGAAAATTCTGCACAATTCAAGCTTTTGGGTGGAAAAATTTGCTTCTGGTAAGCTTTTGCAGAAGTTAGATAAGGGTGCTAACAGTTTAACTCATAAAACAGAAATCAGTAATGACAAAATGAATGGCGTAGTTTGAAAAAGTATTTGATGTTGGTGCTTGATTTCATTTCCAGGATTCTATTACCACAATGGGTAATGTCAGTTATTCCAGAAGTAATAAAAGCTTATCCACCACTGGATAACTATCTTAGGCTAGTTTTCACTAATTGCCATTACATTATTATTAACCCAATTTTTCAATGTGCAAATGAGAGAAACTATAGTATGAAAAATCTGTTGGTCCGCGAAAAAAAACATAAAGGGTAACTGACTACCGGAAATTACTGATTCTTTATCTTGAAAACATTATTTGAAATTTTCAATTGTAAAACCAAGTTTCTAATCTGTAAGCAATATATTTTTTGCTTATCTAATAATGTTATCTAATAATGCCTTATATAATGTACTCACTTAATAATTATGTATCTAGAACGGACCTACTATAACTGTATCTAAAACGTCAACACAGTCTACAGTTTTCTGGCAGATGCACTACATCTTACAGTTTTTTTCTAGGATCAAAACCATTTCTAAAATCTAATTTGCATTAAGTTAATTGGAATCTCTTTTTGAAGTCGGTTAAACAATATATATTTATTTGATGTTTTTTAAATATTATATGAAGATTAATCCAATAGTACAACATACCTGTTTTTAATTGAATTAAAAAAGATGTGTTTGGATATCGTCAAATTGGGTTTCCTTTAAACATGCTGTGTTGTCAACCTTAGTTAGGGTCCTTTAATAGGGAAAATAATTTAAACTACTGTTGACACCGTATGTTTCAGGAATTTACCTTTGAAATTATCTTTATGTAATCAGTAAAAAAAGAGTAATTTATCCAAAATAAGCTTTTATTCTTTTGAGGGAAAACTAGTTAGTTTTCTGGTTCAATGGTTCATTTTCAGGTTTCAGAGTAAATTTTGGGTTTTTCTCGATTTACGGAACAAATAATTTGTTAATTTTTTTTTGTCAAAAGTTGGCCTAGAATTGTTTTCAGAACATATAAAGGGTTTGGCGTAAATTTTCACAGCAATTATATCATATCAAGTATCTGATGTTATAATAATAATTTTTGGTATCGAGATATGTATAGGTAGGTTTGTTTAATCGAATATCAAATGTGCTGCATACAATTAAACATTTATGACAACAACGTTACTCTTGTTAAAAGTACACTTTTTAAGCACTTCTTAAAGATTGGATCTCTCCAATATCGCTACTATTTTTCATACCGCAACAATCTAAATTAATTGGAATGTGGAATATTCTAATTATTATTTTATAAAAAGTTACTACTCGTCTACGTACGTAGTTCAGAGAGTTCCCGTAAGATGGCGCCAGCACTCATTTCCTCGCGAACAATAAGTATATGAAACACAATACCACGGTGTGAATAGGGTTGCCTACTTGACGCCTTGCCAGAATGAGAATTTTAAGTTTTAACGTTATAATTGAGGGATTTGCGAAGATTTTGTTTTGTTTTGTGCGGTAAAAGTTAATTAGAACGCATCTACGATGCGTCCACTTACTTTGTATGACTTGCACGGATTAGCTTGGTGTGTTTACTAGCGTTAAAAGCGACAAAAAACGATTTACAAGAAAAATGTGTTTTACGCCAAGCAGGCTGGGTGTTTGCCTTTTTCTTTCCATACGCAGGTTAATGAACATTGCGTTTTTTGCCCACTAACGGGTTCGTTCAAAGGGGGCAACTAGCATGAACGGCGTTTTTTAATTTGAATTAGATTTGCATAATATGTATATTTTTAACTTTGTGAGTACAAAACGCTCTTCGGTGCATAGAAAATTAAAACCGAAGCCTTGGAGTACGAACTCCGAGGCTGAGTTGTATTTTGCGCACTTACTTTGTATCGATAAATTATAAATCGAGCTCTTAAATTATCGTTTTAGTTTGCTAATGAGTTGCAACCGCACGCAAGATTATTCGAAAGTGTGTGCTTACTGGCATAATTCATTAGTGAAGCCCAGTTTTTGCGCTGCAATCTTGGGGTTTAGACCAATACGTATTCAATAAATAGAAGGTGTGGGTGAAATTGAATTTGAAATTGGATTAATAAGTTCTTAGATAATTTAATTGAATAAGTACACTTAAGCTGATATTAAATAATCTAAATTGATTTTCTTCTATTTAAATTATAATTTCTTGTTTTTAAATCAAATAACAAGCATTCCTGGAACATTCGGTAGTTCAGCTTTTGTATAGAATCATCTATCATACTATAAGAAAAATGCTTCAATATTTTTCTGTTCTAAGACAGATTTTCTCTCAGACAGAAACTAATGATATTGAGTTTTCCCTGAATTATTTTCAATTTGTTGATGGCAGCCTACTGCCAACTGTGAATTCAATATTTTTCTATTTTTTTTTTTAATTTCAAAATACTGGAAGGATACTTTGATGAAATCAAACTTAAGAAAACGTATTTATGATAGCTTGTATCAACTGTAAAGGTAGTTAGTTAGTTAGTTGTTAGTTAGTAACATTCACATAAAGAATTCCAAATTGAAATGTAAAGGAATAAGTAATAAATTATTAACAATTTAGATAGTGATTTAATTTAAAGCTTTCTTAAGTTTGTTTGTTCGTTTAACGTTTCTATATCTTGCCTCGTATTTCTGTATTTGTCAATCCCGTACGCCTCGTATAATTCTAGTTTGTGTTCCATGTCTAAATGATGTAATATTTTTACACTTCTTTGTTGATCAAAATGATAAATAAAGGAAAAAAAATGTCTACCGAAGGCTGAGTTTAAACTGTGTTTATGTTCTTTGTTTCTGATACTCAATTTTCTTCCGGTTTTATTGTGTAGGTTTTGGTTGTTATTTTCTAATCTGTTCATGAAAAGGTCTGTTATCAAACAAGTTAAAGGGGAACCCATCTTCCATGGTGTTAATCTTTTCATTCAATGTACAGATTTTTTCTACAGGCAATGTTGTAAGAGTATAATTGTGTGGTTCTTCTGATTTTCAAGGTGAGAGGCTTGTATTAATTGTTGTTTGTGATATCGAGTGAGAACCTGGTAAATTCTTTAGACAACTATAGAAGTCTTATTTCTTCTATCAGTTGTTTTCTGTTATTCTTTTCTGATCTCTTTGAAAATTTTGTTAACTATTTTACTTAAGTTATGTGTGGGAGAGTTTATGGCGTTTACTATGAGTCTTGGGGTGTTGGGGTGTTTTACTATGTAGTTTGGGTTGTGCGTTCAATGTAGGCATCTTTGGGTTCATAGGCAGTATATTGTAAGTATTTAGTTAAACTATTGTAGAATATTGCTTGTTAATTGTGTACTTTTCTTGGTTTTATTATGAAACGTATTCAATGGATTTTTTATAGTTATTGTGTGTAAGAAAAGATTCTGTTTTCTTTAAACAATCATTTCTGTTTTTACATATATTATCTCTTGTGTCACCATTGGTATCTTGGAAACGGTAAGAGTTACAAACTCGATTGAATGGAACAATATGGGAGTGTTTGTCGAAGCTGTTCAGACCTTCTTTTGTTTTTCCAAAAGAATGCATCGCCTACTATCCTGAAAAAATTGAAAATTGTCATTTTCTTCTAATGTGTATATTTTCCATATTATTTATCTTATAAATTAAAAAAAATCGAGGGAAAAAGTTGTAGATATCAAAACATTCTGTAGGATAAATTATAAAAATTTACATTAATTATTAAAATTTACATTTACATATACCAGTTCCGAGATATGACCAAAAATTGTACTTTTTTAAATGGAAACCATAGTTGATTTTGACATTATGAAATTACTTGATTATTTCCCTTTCCAACGATATAACGTTCCAGGTATTTATCTTTCATAGTTTAGGAGATATGAAGCAAAATCATATTCCACACAGATTTTAACCAACATCACACTATCCATGATTGAAACAAAAGACTGAAGGAAACTGATTATGAAAGGCGAGTTACATTTTGTAGATGGTATCTCGATCAAATTGCAAATGATTTGGCTTTTCCGAATAAAATTCTGTGGACTGATGAATGTCGATTTACAATCAACGGCATTTACAATCCGAATAATTACCATTATAGGAATAATGAAGCGATTTTCAGGAACGATTTGGATTTAACGTGTGGTGCGTCATTTTGGGAAACCGTTTAATAGGTCCGTTTATTTTTAACGAAGCACTTAACTCAAACAGATATGTCGAACTGCTGCAACAGGAAATTGAAGATGCGTTGGATGATCTACTAATTGAAGAGGAGATAACTATTTTCTTTCAGTGGGACGGCTGGCGCCCCGGCACGTAATTCAAGAATTGTTGCTGAATATTTGGCAACAAGATATGGAAATCGGTGGATTGCAACGAACGATCCCATACGATGGCCGGCGAGATCTCCGGATTTGTCCCCACTAGACTTTTTCCGTGGGGCCATATAAAAAATGTGGTATACGGAATGAGTTATAACAGTATTAATGATTTGCAACAAAGTGTCATACAGGCTTTTAACTCTTACTTGTTAGTGTTTGTCAATTAATGAATTGTAGAAAATGTTTCGAAAAGCGTGTTACCAAATGTTTACAAATGAACGGCCGCCATATTGAACTTTTGTAGGAAAATGTTGGTTTATTATCATGTTTATTTTTACCATGTTTATTGTTACTATGTTAATTGTTATCCTGTTTACTGTTACTATATTTATTGCTTCCCTGTTCATTGTTACCATGTTTATTGCTTCCATGATACCTTTTTTTGGCAATTTATTGACGTACTAAATTTGAGCAGAACTATTTTTTCAGAAAATCATTTTTCTTTGTATCTACTAAAGCACAAAAGATAATAAATACCAGATATGCAGTCTTTTGTTTTGAAAACAAAACATAGTGGCTTAATCATAGCTAGTGTGATGTGGGTTAAAATCTGTGTGGAATATGATTTTTCTTCATATCTCCTAAACTATGAAAGATAAACACCTCGAACCATATATTGTTGGAAAGGGAAGTAATCAAGTAATTTAATAATGTCAAAATCAACTATGGTTTCCATTTAAAACAATACGACTTTGGGTTACATCTCGAAATTGGTGCAAGGTAAAAAATATTTTTATTATCTATCCTGCAGAATGTATCGATATCTACAAATTAGATTTGGAATTTTTCCCTCGAAATTTTTTGATACGAAAATAATATGGAAAAACTCACATTTGAAGAAAATGACCATTTTCAGTTTTTCAGGATAGTAGATATCCTATTTTTTTGGAAAAACAAAAGAAGATCTGAACAGCTTAGATAAACACCCCCGTATTGTTCCATTTAAGCGAGTCTGTAACTCTTACCGTTTCCAAGATACCAATGGTGAGCATCGAATTTCGGACACCTGTATATAGAAACATTAACTCTTCTTGGAAAGGATAACAAAATTAAGTAAATGCAGAGAACATACATTGTGCAT
>JAWQRJ010001546.1:0-15569 GCA_033557515.1 Diorygopyx duplodentatus | reverse complement strand
CTTATAACACTGTCTCGAAGTCTTCAAAACAATTAAATCAAATATTCACCAATATTTCTGTTAGTTATATATATATATATATATATATATATATATATATATATATATATAGGGTGACGATTTCAAAATTACCAGTTTAAATAACTCGAAAGGTATCAAAACATGCTTTAGGAAGGGATAGTAAGAGGAATCTTGAATCGCAGTACAATTGTCACACTGTGAGTCACAATAAAATCGTCTTAATCGCCCTCAAATTAAACAACTCAACAGGTATCTTACACCTGCGCAAGAAATATTAAAATCGATCAATTCGTTTTCGAATAAAATACGTTTCAGTGCTATTGTTTTAATCTGCAAATGGAACCTTTTTGATATATATTTTTAAATTATTTCAGTTTTTCTCGAATCAAATGTTCAAAATATTGTCCATTATTTTGTAACCAATAATACAATCGGTATAAAATTCCATTCTAACGTTTTCAAGCATTTGCCTTGCTACGGCAAGCCATAAAGTTAGAAGTGGATGGGTGTAATATCCTTAGTGGTTCTAAGCCATAAACTTATTAATTAGCAAATGCCGAAATTTACAACCCCGGTATTCCCTAGTTTTATGTTTCACGGAAAGGGGACTTTTTTGAAGTAATACAGGTTGAAATTGCAGGTAAATTATGTGAATTTGTCCCAGTCATAACAGTGTTTTTGCATAAATAGAGTGTGGTGAAACATTTTATTTCAATTGGAAGGATTGGAATTATTTTCATCTGCGGAGCTGAGGGCAGTTGTGTATCGAAAACAGCTACAAATTTGTTGTACTAATTTTAATAAGTCGAGAAAAACGCGATTTAAATTTTCGGTTCGAATTGCCAATATACAGGTGTCTACTGTAGACCGTCCATTAAAAACATATGGGGAACGGCTAAAGCTAGAAGTCCGAAAATTTGGATTTGAATATGGTAGGAGGAGAACTAAAAGAGAAAAATATTTTCAATAAGCTGGCAGTTCCGGTTATACCGGGCGTTGACAACAGCTTTGTTAATTTAAATTTTAAATTATTTTTTTCTTAATCTGCAATTAATTTTCAACACATTTCGTAATACGATTGCCAGACCTAAACTTAATCGTTTTCCAGATATTGAATATATTATATTTTCCAGAATTTTTTCGCAAAAATTATTCAACCGCAGCAACATTTTGAAAAATCGAATTTTCATAATTAAACTTATGCTATAATGTTCATACTTCATTAACCATTAGTTGAGACATTGAACTTTTCAGAACTACACCAGGTGGGACATTCTTACGTACTTTTCAAAATTTTCTCTTCCTCTTCTTTCATCATTCTTTGCAAAATTGAATTTTGAAATGAGCAAAGTTTAAATGACAAAAAGTGATTGTTTTTAAATAGCACATACCAAACATTTTTATATTACCGACACCACACCTACCAATTATTTTTCTCATCGAATGTAGAATTAAAATCCTCGTTAAACGGTATTGAGTTTCCCTATACCTAAAATCTATCCTTTTCCGATTACTTAAGAGCTCTTGCTGCAAAAGCGATCCTTTAACAATACATTCATTTGTTGTAAATTGGGTTGCCTACCAATTAGTTATCGTTTGTGTACCTTAGGTTGGTTGATTTCATATTTAGGGTGAAAAATTAATGTAGGTGTCACTTAGAAGTCAAGTTATCAAGATATTTCACATGTTTAGTTCTTGACAAAGTTTACAAGTCCTTACTGTGTTCTAAAATGACAACTAATAAGTACTCCAATGTTGATATTATGAATTTAATTATTATTCATGGTCGATGCCAACAAATAGTAAGTAGAACGTGCAGGACATTTAACGAAAAATATCCGAATTTGCCACAGCTATTTATTATTCATGGTCTGCATTGAGCAACGTGATATACCCAAATCAGCTACGGCGGCACGAAGTGAGGCGTTTGGATCAGCATGAAAATAAGCTAAACCCATAGTGACAGTGTTCTCGTCATTCGTGACTGGTTTAGCTTTTCGTATTGCTCCAATTTCTTTCCCATGACTTATAAAATTGGATTGTAACCTTCTGAATTTTGTTCTATTAAGCGTCGGCAAATTCGTTAAACGTCCTGCACGTTCTACTTACTATTTGTTGGCATCAACCATGAATAATAAATAAATTCTTACTGTCAACATTGAAGTAATTATTAGTTGCCATTTTAGAACACAGTAAGGATTTGTCAACGTTGTCAAGAACTACATATGTGAACTATCTTGACAACTCGATTTCCAAATTATACCTGCATTAATTTTTCACCCTAAATATGAAACCAACCATCCTAAGTTACACAAACGTCAAAATTGACAACTAATTGATAGGCAACCCAATTTACAACAAATGAATGTATTGTCAACGGATCGCGTTTGTAGCAAGAGCTCGAAAAACGTTAAATAATCGGAAAAGAATACATTTTAGGTATAGGGAAACCTAATAACATTTAACGAGGATTCTACATTCGATGAGATGAAAATTATTGGTAGGTGCAATTTAAAAAAAAATCACATTTTGTCGTTTAAACTTTTCTCATTTCAAAATTCAATTTCCTAAAGAATGTACGTTAGAATGTCCCGCCGGGTGTATTTCTGAAAAGTTCAATCTCTCAACTAATAGTTAATGAAGTATGATCGTTATCGGATAAGTCTTAACTGTGAAAGTCGATTTTTCAAAAAATTTAAAAAAACATCTCGAAAAAAAATATCTCGAAAACGATTAAGTTTAGGCCTGGCAATCGTATTACGACAGTTGTTGAAAATCCATTTAAATTAACAAAGCTGTTGTTAACTTCCAGTATAACCAGAACCGCCAGCTTATTGAACATATTTTTATCTTTTAGTTCTCTTCCTACCACATTCAAATCGAAATTTTCGGACTTCTAGCTTTAACCGTTCCCCGTATTTTCTTTTGCAAATGTTTTGTCAGCGTCTTTTGTTTTGTAAACATTATCTGCTTCGTTATGATGTCTGTCAATCTCATTTTGTACGTCTTCTTTGTCAACTTCGTCAGCAACTTTGGGTTAAACATAAAGGGAGAAAATTTACTTGGAAAAAGTGGATTGGAAAGAGGTGTCCGATGGAATGGCCTGCGCGATCTCCCGATGTATCTCCCTTAGATTTTTATCTTTGGGATCAGCTGACGTCAGTAGTGTACAAAACACTAAATAAGAAAATTTTAAAAAAATCTTTAAGAGCTGTTTAAGTGAACATATCCCAATCCATCACCAGATTAGCCCTCACCTCATCCGGGAATTGCAACCTGCTGCTTATACAGGTATCTCAGAACTCGTGCCATAGCCGAAAACGACAGATTCCTCATGAAAAACTAGGTGCATAAAGTGGTAATAAAAATGTCAAGGGATCATTAATAAAAGAACTAGGTGTCAAAGGTCAGCTTTGACCTTGAACAGTTATCATTTTTCATGAGACTGTATTGATGTACAGTCTCATGAAAAATGACTCTTGTCATAATGACAGTTATAATTTTTCAGTGACAAGTTGGTAACCTGCTTGAGTCATGTCATATTCAAACGCTGAATATCTTTGAACTTCAAACTGGCTAATGTGTTCCATCAAGAAATGGTGCAGGTGGCGCCCTGCAGATAACACCAAACGTTGAAGAAGTACTTGGAGCTGTTACGTTGAAGATGCCATACGTTGAAGCAGACAGATAATTCTGTCAAATGGACACAATGAACACTTTATAATAAGTGAATAACTGCAAACGAAAATGTACTATGTATACTGTGTTCACCCAACAGCTGGAGTAATAAACTTGCGTGGTCTTCACGTGATTTCTGAAAGTTATTATCCTATTGGTTGAAAGGCTCTCCCCACTTAGCAGATATTTTTCGGCACAGGTTGGTTTCACACAGGCCAAGCTTTGACCCAGGGGAATCCAACTCATAATGAAAGATAAATGTTGGACGTACTATAAAAAAAAGTATGGGCCGACATGTCCCTAGAGAATCCACGAGACACTTTTATACATGGTTTAACTACCGGTTTAAAAAAATCATCAGGAAAAGATGGAAGATATAATCTGTGGAGTATAGTAACTCCAATAGTGATAATTGGATTTTAAATTATTTTATATCTTTTTCCTTAAATGTTGGTACATTTTAATAGAACCAGCGTAGCCTGTAAACATAGACAATAGAAATGAAAAGAAAATTTTATACAAAAGACCATAACATTTTTAGGACATAACGTTTAAAAATTTAAGAAACATAGGGCAAATAAGAACAAACATTCAGATAGACAACAAATGTTAATATTTCATTCAATAATTGCACAAACAATTAACACTTAACTGGAATAAGGTAAAAGCAAAGAAATAAATCCGAGAGACCACGGTCGGGATATTCCAAATTCTAAATTAAGGAGTATAATTCTATCAAATGATATAATTAATTGAATGAGGAAGTAATAATTGCCAATTACAGTAGAATCTCGATACCGTGAATATCGGGTAACGTAAATCACATTTCCAACGCATTAGCAACCGTATAACATGAACAAAATGAACAAATATGATATCCATTACCGGGGAACTGCGCTCGATGCGGGGGTTCCCCGACCGTCGTGCCCAGTATTTCGAATCTTCAAGAAATGTCAAGTAAGGTTTCACTGGACGGCGCTATAACTGCAATCCAGTGGGCAGAAAATAGTGGTGTGGACTTCACAGACGTCATGGTTTTAAAAAGACTAACAGAAACTGCCATTATGCAAAAAATTACAAATCCTAAGAAGCAAACCAAGATTTCAGAGTTTTCTGTCACCAAATAATCTGCTTTCTACTCTATTAATATTTCATTTTACGTCTTTAGATTAACCCCCGTTTACGTAAATAAATCGCTAACGTGAACGTGCGTTGTTTTGTTTTGTTCACGGTATCGAGATTCTACTGAGATTCAATATAAAATATAATTGAATACATAAATCATTGATCGCATAAATATAACATTTGGATTATCTTCAGAACAAGTATAGAACAGAACGAAGAATAGATATTAACACACAAGTGAAACATGCCAAGAGTTAAAGAAGAATAAGGGATAAGAGTAATCTCTTGTCTGCAGAATCTTATAGTTGTAGAAATTGATAAAACTCAGTAAAGGGCAAGAAAATACTACCCAACCCTAGACAATACAATGGAAGGCATAACAAAAAAAAACAAGGAAAACCAACACATTAAAAAAAAAGTAAGAAAGTAATGAAAAATATGTACATATAATAAATTAGCTAACTGAATGAAATAAAATATTTTAGGAGACAGATTAATCAAAACAAGACAATACAATAAACAGAGTAAATAAATAATAAAAAAAGTAATAAATAATAATGATGGACATACACAAAAACTGTTTAGCCACCACAGTGATTTGATGACAAGTAAGTAAATATTAAATTAAAGTTGAGACATGTTACATAATTGTTTAATATAGTAATTAAACAATCATTAAATTAATAATGTCTTATTAATTCTTCTTCGTCTTATGTCTTCTTAACTTAATAGTGCCTTATTGATGTATTGATTCATTTATTATAACTTTTAAAGACGATTTTCAGCATTTTTGTGTTAGACACGTGAATAGCGCGTGACCAATCCATCTGTTCGCTGAACACGGTATAATTCAGGTCTGCCAACTGTAGCATTCATTTTAAATCTCGGTGTATATTAGGAAAAAAACTTATACAAATGTTGATATTTCCTTTAGAAGCGTTCCTGTTCATTTGTTTCTTAAACAAATTGGGAAATGCTTAATAAATACAGCTTTATTATTACCAAATCCGTACGTTTCGTGTTGTTTATTATTTTCGCAGGTACACTTTTGGTCTTGTGAAAGCCTTTTTGGCAAATAACACGAATAAATATTATTACTCTTAATAATATTATGTTTCGAAGCAATTGTTGCGTCGCATGTTATACCACAAAAGATAATGCTGTGAGTAAAACAGGAAGTTGAGTAATATACTGTTCTTGCTCCTTAATGATTTTTTAACAGAAAAATTGGTGGATGATAAATTGTATAACCTGAAGTTTTGCAAAAAAGAACAATTTTTTACCTTCATCTTCTGAATCGCTGTCAGAACTGCTGGTACTACTACTACTACTAGAAGTTTTCCCCTCCGATTTGCACTTGTCTACGTCGTTCAAGGGCAAACTAGATGTGAAACTCCTAGAATGCCTCATTTTTCGAAAATGTACACTCTGAAATAGAACAGAAAAACTACAATATTAGTTATAAACTAATGCTATATAACACAAAATTATAACTACAATTAAAAGCGACCAATATTTTTGATACAACATTCTGTTAAAAATAATGTTATGTTTGAAATATAAATAAATTTTTATACACCAGATTATAAAAGGTCAAAACACAGTTCAATGTATATATTTTTCTGGTTGTGCTCTTTTTTAAATTTATCGCTAAATCATTCGTTTACATCAACTTTTGGCACAATCGTTTAAACAAATAAAACTGTACGTATTCAAAAATAGCCGAAAAATGTGGGAATCTTTGTTTAACTCTGCTACTTTCCTCGAAATAAATATTTAATCTAACCTAATCTTCATTATCCCATCTAACTCCAATTAATTCCAACAATAATTTAAATTATGACTCAAACAACTAAGAATACAACAAAATAATCACTTTTTCAACGAAAATTGAAACTTATAATCCATGTTGTGAATGTTATCAGTTCACATAACACGTAGCAAATACATAAATTATCCACTAAGCACTGGATCATTAAGTAAATTTTGTAGTAAACGAGAAAAAATAACAGTAGAATTTGTGGTATCGTCGCGGTAATCAAAAACACATCCAAATCATGGAATAATGAGATTCATTAAATGCGGTATACTAGCTCCTGTGCGACCTGGATCAATATCACGTGCCTAGAGGCGTGTTGCCACATTCAACAGACTTCCTCGTTTAAGGCTATGAATGAATCAGATACAAAACGGTTTATTAAGACGTAAGCAAATAAGATTAAATTATTTACTAGGAAGTTATGGGTCATCGCTTACTAGAAGTGATAATATGTCATATCAAAGAATTGATCAATCAAAACTTGTATTACAGACGAGAAAAATAAATAATTCTTATAATAATAAGGGTATAAGCATTTCAAATTGAAAATTCAATTTTTTATCGAGTAGTAGTATAGACTATACAACAATATATACTTCATTCTTAAATGTTCTATAATATTTTTACATAGAAAAAACACACAGAATGCACAGAATTTTCTTATACGTAACTTTTTGCTAGTTTTATACGTGCCTTTTATTATGTTTTGTCATTTACTTTAATGGCTCTACAATGAGTGTAGAGACATTAAAGCAAACAACTCTGTAGTAAAAGGTGAAGTTTTTTTCGATATTTTAGTGCACTGACGTGAAATATTAAGTTATGTAATAATACTCTACTTATTATACAAAAGTTATAAACCAACAGTTATATTTAGATCACTATTTACAATAAATACTTTACCCTTTATGTTTTATTATAAATATTCAATCAATGACTTTCTGTGTGCATAAATGTTCACCTGCACCTTATCAGTACACAACACTTGAACCTTATGCAAATTTATTTTATGATCCTGCTTCAGAAGACACTACATATTTACTTTTTCCTGCAAATATGTTCGGAATAAATCACAATATTTTTCATTCGTTGCAACGAGGCTTTTAAATACAAACCACATTCCGTCTAAGGCCAAGAATTCATACTACTATAATTGCAAAGTTAAACAAACAAGGATCGCAAATACGACAGTTATTTGAAGTATTTGTAATATAAAAGTGATAAGACCCAGTAATGGCAATAATGCCATCATTCATTGTTGATAATAAAATTAATATAATTTTTTCGTTACAACATATCAAGGTTGCATAGCTAACAATAAGTAAATTAGTAAGTCGGCTATTGTTAATAAACAAATCACGAAACGTAATGAAAACTTAAAAACTCCTCAGGTTATTATAAAATAGTATGCTGTATAAACCCACGCATGAAAGCGAAATTGTGTTTTTATATTACACACGCTATTGGATAAAATATCAATACTTATAGCTATGTCAACAGGACAGAACGTAAACCAAAACTATTTAAACAGTTAACACTTAAAGTGAACTTATGTATATGAAAATGTAATCACGTTTGGTTGATAGTATTCATTCATCTTTTATAAATAGACACAGCATGTTCTAATCGAATTCTAGCTGTCGAATGTGTCCTCTATTATAATTGTAAAAATAAACTTTACGAGCTAGTCAGGCAGAGAACCTATTTTCAGGAGAGATGATACAGAAAATCTTGGCACAAATACAAACGTTTCCTATTTCTATACAGTTCATCAGAGACGAGAAAAGTTTAAAATATCACCACACCGAAAGTAAAAGTGGACAGTTTTATTTATGACCCTGCATACTTATTGGGAGCATCAACTTGTTTTCTTTCAATTAAATCAACAGAACGCTTTCTGGCGACAACCATCTGTTAAACCTGACGTCTATTTAGCCTTAAAATCTCCTCTGACAGCACCTGTCAGACTTTTCTAACCAACAAACCGGGGGAACGTCACTTAAGACAGAAACCTGTTCGGCGTTTATCCTGCGAATGATGAATGAAACCCGTCTTGATTACCTTAGATTTTAACGTAAACAAACGGTACTTACTTTATTTAACTGAGAACTACCTACGTACGTTGAATACCGCATTCCTTTAAATATCTCGATGGTACACAAGACACGACAGCGGAATAAACCTGCTACCGCCATTTTTTGAGACCGACTAAACCAAAATCAAATACAGCGTAGCCGCGCATGTCTACTGCCGCGAAATTATCCGCAAACCGTCCGGATCCGATAATCCGGACCGTTCGCTGATAACGGATGATCAAACGACAGCCGGGTGCTGTCTTATCGGACATTTAATAAACCTAACCATGTTTGTTTATTTTACAATTCATGATGATGAGAATTATGAGTGAAGTTAGTTATTAATGACGATTGCATCACAAGAAACACATTATTAAACCTTAATAAAAAAAAAGCGAAAAGTTGAAATAAAACCCTGTACAACTCTTTTGTATTGATACAGATAAAAAAATAATTTAAAAAACAGTGACAGTTTGGTGCGGTTAGCAGGTTAGTACGAACTTCACTCAATACATTCAAAAATCACATGTGTAACTGTCATTAGTGTCATTTAATATTTCTGCGTGTAAGCAAACGAATTTTTTGTATTTTTCCACGTTAAAAGTGTTTTTTTTAGGATGGAACCGATGGCTTTGGGAAGTCCGCACAGTCCAACGTCCCCCGGGGTCAACCCGAATTTCCTACCGTCGTTTTTAATCGGCGAATCACAACCGGCCAGCAACAGCAGCGTATCTCCCGGAAGAAACAGGACCCCTAACCTAAAAATCGGCTTCAGCACGCCTTCGCAAGACCCGAAGAACCTACGCCAACGACTGTTTAACCAGTCGTTAAACGAATCGTACGGTCAAAACCCGTACATGCAATCGGAGCGAACGGGGCCGCCAAAGCAAGGTTTGTTCGACTCGATCGAACCGGCCAAACATACGCCGCCGGTTTTGAGTAGTACCGCACAATTTCCGACGGAACAACCTACGTTCGCCTCGAACGAAAGCTATTCCGTCATCAGAAACGAGTCGTTCAATCATTCCATTCTCACGTCTCCTTGTAACGATACGGTAAATAGGTCGGGTTTTAATCAAAGCGTTAATCGGCAGTATAACGAGACCACTTGGGTTACCGTTTTCGGGTTCCCGCCCAGCGCGGCCAGTTTAGTTTTAGCGCAGTTAGCCAATTGCGGTTGCATAATTGAAAAGAAATTCCCAACGCAAGGAAACTGGGTGCATCTTAAGTATAGTTCACCGTTGGAGGCTAATAAAGCGTTAGCTCTGAACGGAAAACTGATATCTAGTAATATTATGGTCGGGGTGGTTTCGTTTATTAACAAATCGGAAAATAAAGAAAATTTAGAGTCTGTAGAGAGGACCCCGATAAGAGCAAGATCTTTGAGACAATCTTACGTATCCCCGCAAGCAAATAGTCCGGTTCTTCCGCAAAATGTACCGCAAAAATCTACCGGGTTGGTTACCAAAGCGATGGAATACGTTTTCGGATGGTAAAAACAAAATAAGAAATACTTAGGGAACGATTATGTTATACAAAACAAAAGTAATAAATAATAGTGAAAAGACAGTGATCAGGTGTATTGCGTTTTTGGAACGTTTTAGTTGTCTTGTTGTACGTGGAAGGTCTTTTACACATTGTATAATTTATATTATGTACTTTTACAAACTACACTAGAACTGTTATTGAAGGTTTCGTCTTTCTATTAGCAATAATAAATATATTTTTTAATACCCTACGAATAATGGTTTGATTTTAAACCTGAAATGATCACATAATTCAACTTTAGCTAAAACGTTAAATTCAAAACAACAGTATGAGGACGTATTACGAATTATTATTATTTAAAAGGCGCGAACATGTTACATAAATCTGCAATTCTCCTACCTTATTTTTTGAAGTATCAGAAAGTTGGTAAATGTATATCGTCTAACCTTTCGAAATAATTATACGCTTCATTCAGCATTCTCTTCCTTTTTGGAAACATTTAAAACTTTGAAAACAATTCATTTATAAGCAATGAAACATTAAATATCCCTACTTTGAAGTGGTATGCAACCAAATCAACCCGAAGGTGAAACGTCTAGTGACATTTACCTTACCAAAATTCCCCTAGAAAACCCGGTTAAAAAAGACAACAGAGCCCCCAAATTGTTGTCTGTCACCTTGACGTTTTTCACAATATTTACATTCGAAACCGCGATGAGCTACAGCGAAAAACACGAAATACCCACGAAGGAAGAATGGATGCGGATATTGGATAACAAGGAGATCGGTAGGACCAGCATGAACAAGTTGATAATGAACTACTTGGTGACAGGTTAGGTTTTGCCTTGACCACACAACAAAGCTTTCGTTTTATAGCGGAAAAAAGGCATTGCAGGTTATGATGACATTGATAAACGCGTGCTGTTTTAGAGGGCTTTAAAGAGGCAGCCGAAAAATTCCAACAGGAATCGGGTGTTTGTCCGTCCGTCGAACTCAACTCCTTAGACGATAGGATCAGGATTCGGGATGCTATTACGAACGGCAGGATACAGGAAGCTACCGCGTTAGTTAATCAGCTTCACCCCGAGTTATTGGACAATGATCGATATTTATATTTTCATTTACAGGTAAGGATTGCATGTTGAACAATAAATAAGTACCTAACCTACAAATTAGATACATAACCTTAAAATTGAATAGTTTTAATTTTGATTTACAAATGTGCTATTTCGTTGAATGTTTTGCACAAACTTGAGTGCAAGCCAGACAAAATTGTACGGAACAAAATTGTAGTGGCATAGAAAACGGACAAAGGGGACTCCGTTTCACAACGACACGCTTTGAAAAATTAGGCAGGAAATTTAAATTTAGTTGCTAGAAAATGGAAAATATTGTTTTTATGCATGCGTGGATGAATAACGTACAGCTAGACATACAGTTATTTCGTTTTCGTACTGTTACAGTGGTTCTTACAAAAACGTGTATTCAACTATCTCTGTATTTTTCACTTCTTTTCCGCACCCTGCTAACGATTGGTTTTATTACTTGAAGAGAGAGGGAGGCTACCTATATTACAGTAAAATTGCTATTATTACTACAAAATATGCATTTTTCCTTAAGCTTTCTGCTAAAAAAACTCAAAATATTAATCAAAGTAATATCAATTACATCATTTGTAACAACAGTTTACAAGTATGCAACAATAACTATTTATTACGCAGAAATTACATTATTAGTATACAAAAATTACATTGAATTATTTTAACGCTTTCGATCCAATAGAGTTGATCCGATTGAAATTGTGCACGGTTAATTTCAATGCGATCAATATTCAATATCGAAGTTTCAACCGTACCGTGTCTGATAAAATGATCTGTTGAATGTTTATACTGTCAATTTCAATTGGATCGCATCGAATTTCAATCAGATTAAAAGTGTCGACGTAAACGTACTCATTATTTCAAAAGATAAGCTAATAATAATAAGATAATAAGATATAGTTATTATAAGATATACTAGATATAATAAGATAAGCTTCCAAGATAAACTTGTTGTGCACGTGGTTAAAAACCATTCAAACCTAAAAATGTCTTATTGTAACTCAAGTTTTACTTTTTAACATAACAAAATCACCAAATTTTACTTACTCAGCACACCGGATGAATGAGGTTCTGTTTTCAGAAAAACTGTTGTTAAAAGTTAAAAGACGTAGAAAAGCAGAGAAATAACTTAAAAGGAAATAAAGTACATTGCTTTATTAATGTTGCTCACTGTGTAGAACATTGTTACTATAGTAATGATTAATGGCGCTACAGTGGAACCTCGATTATCCGCTTCCCGATTTACCGTCTTTCTCGTTTAACCGTCAGTATGTAGTCTTAAAATAAAAACCAAGAAAATAAACATAATAAACGATTAAACCCGTTGATAAGGATATAGTACATTAAAATGAAAAACAGCGTACATGAAAACCCACATTACTAAAATCACCTGCTATCGTTTACTTTTAAGTTTCTTTTGCCGTTGATCGTAAACACACACTCCGACGAGATTATTCATCACTTGTCAGTCGATTTACAATGAGTGAAAAGCGTAAACGTGTTGTGCTCGATTTATCCCAAAAATTGGAGATTATTAAGCGCGTACGTAAGGGAGAAAGTGCTGTTAGCATCGCAACAATTTATGGTGCAGGTCGAACAATTGTGAATGAACACTAAGAGAGACTCCGACAAAATCGAAAGCAATGTATCCAAACTGCAGAATTCTGACGGAAATATAACAGTGAGGAAGTCAATGAAAAATTCCTCACTTGAGCAGCTGGACACCGTTGTTTATCATTGGTTTATTCAAGCTCGTTCTCAAGGTGTGCCTCTTTCAGGGCCTATCGTTAAGGGGAAGGCGATGGACCTTCACAAAAAATGAATGGTTATCCTTCCTTTCAGGCAAGCACTGGTTGGCTGCACAGATTTAAAAACCGTCACAGAATTTGCCAGGTGGATATTTTAGGTAAAAAAGTGAGTAGTGGCAGTTCTATCGTTGTAGATTACCAAAAATAATTTTTGAACATGGTTAATGTCTGGAAGTTGATACGAGACCAGATTTACAACTGTGATGAAACAGGGCTAAATTAGAAAGCTTTACCTGACAAAACATTACCCTCGATGTCCAAAAAAGCAGCCCCAGGTTTCAAAATGATGTAGGATCGCTTAACAGTTGTGGTGTGCTCAAATGCTTCTGGTTTACATACATTGCTCCTTCTCGTGGTGTGGAAATCACAAAAACCATGTGCATTTAAAAACGTGAACATGAATGCACTACCTGTCAATTATTACGGTCAAAAAAGTGCCTGGATGAACCAGGATATTTTTGTCTCTTGGTTTCATGAGGTTTTTGTGCCTCAAATCAAAGCACATTTGAAGGAAATGGCGTTGCCTGTTGAAGCAATGCTGATTATGGACAATGCCCCCAACCATCCTAATTCTCAGATAAAGAGTGATGACGGAAAAATAACATGCCATTTTTTTGCCAGTAAACACGACTGCGATTATCCAACCCATGGATCAGGGAATCATTGAATCAATGAAAAGACATTACAGAAAAGGATCATTCAGCAATTGGTGACATCTGACGACGAGTTTAATGTCAAAGATTTCTGGAAATGTTACATGACTAAGGCCCAGTTGTATAAAGCATTGTTAACTTCATGTTAAGTTAACAATGTTGTTAAGCAATCTGATTGGACAATTCAAATTTGAAAATTCAAAATTCTCTAACCTGATTGGCTAATCGCATTGTTTACTCCGCCATTTTTGATCATGAACTTAACTATGTTTTATGCAACCGGGCCTTAGTACGCTGTTTTTAACGTTGCGCAAGCTTGGAACGATCTCCCTTCTGTAACACTGATGAGAGCTTGGAATAAACTGTGGCTACAAGCAAACAAGGATAGTATCGATAGAGAGAATGAAGTCATCAGCAATGACATCATTTTACAACTTTGTGAGGCTCTACACGCAGGAGGAAACATTAAAATTAAAGATGTGGATGAATGGATGAACATGGACAAACTTATCGCAGGTTTTGAGTTCCTATGCGACGATGAACTTATTAAACAAGGACGTACAAGTACGTATGTATAATTTCAAGAAATTGGACGTCCCGAATGGTGTAGCGGTTAGAACAGTCGCCCGGAAAGCGAAAGACACGGGTTCGAGTCCCGTCTCGGAAACGTCTTTTTTTCCTTTGAAAAATGTCTTTGGTTATTGAACAAGTGCCGAACAAAAATGATCCTGAAGAAATCGATGAAAATGAACAGGAGGCCGTAGAACCTACAAAAACCATCTCCCATGCCGAAGCGGAATCCATGCTTTCCAAGTGCCTTAACTGGTTTGAAGAGCAGACTGAAGCAGATGCTACTGCAGAAGCTATTATTACTTCGAAGAATAAGAGACACAGCAGCCAAAAAAGCAGGTGGTTTGTTTAAACAAAAAAACTAGCTAACTTTTTTAAACAATAGCCATAATAATATTACATTTTGTTCCTATAATAATTTTACATATTTTGTACCTGATTTTTTAGGGTGTACATTTGTACAGACATTAATAGATTGTATTTTAATGTTTTTGTGTTGAATTTTATGTAACAAATTTGAAAAGAATGTGATTTTTTGTGGAAAAATTTCCCCTTTTCTCGCTTAACCGTCTTTTTAGTTATCCGTCAAGGCTGCAGTCCATTGGCTGATGGATAATCGAGGTTCCACTGTATTTGTTTAAACTATATCTGTACGTATTGTAATAAAAAATTAAATTACAAAAAGTATTTTATAAGGGTGATATTTTTTGTCAAGTTGACAACACATTTTCACACACAGGGAAATTTCCTCTCTAATTTTAGAGGTACTAAAACACCTTTTCCTTGTTTTTCTAGCAATCGTCAGATTTATTTGGTGATAGAAATGTCTTTATACTGATCCCCTAAAAACGATGAATCCAAATTGAGTTTCTATTGAGGATAGGGATTCTAGAGTTTAGGGTTTTTTAAAGAGTACCTAGTTAAACTAGAAAAACTTTAAAGAGTTAAACTAGAGAAAACCGTGACAGTTATCAAGGCTTTTTTTTTGTTTAACCCCCTTCTGCAGTTTGCAAATTATCGAAGGTGTAATAAATAATGGATCCAATCTATGCATATTTTATTAACGAGTTAGAAAAATTATACGCGCAAATGCGCGGTAATGATTTCAAATTGGAAAGAAAAATGTTTAGAAGCAAATTCGAACTGCAGTCGCCTTCTGTAGTTTGCTGGTTTAACATGATGAACACGAACATATTGATACGGGTGAAGCTGCTGTTTTCAGAGAATACGAT
>JAWQRJ010001545.1:0-15572 GCA_033557515.1 Diorygopyx duplodentatus | reverse complement strand
GTATATTGCACTACTGTATTTAACAAATTGTGCAGCCGCTACTTTAGCATATTTAGCCACTACTTCATTTGGGACGATAGAAGAACGTCCCTTTATCCAATACAATGATACAGAGACCCCAAGTCTCACCAACTGACTACTTTCAGACCGTATGTCAACAATAAGAGAATGACATCCGCTATAGTGTTTATTCTGTGCCACAGATTGCAGATTGCAACCTCGCATATTAATGGCCACCAAAATGTCCGTGGCTTCTGCAGAGAAAATGGACAATTCCTTATTAAGAGTAAACAGTTGATGGAAACCACGGGGGAAATCATAAATCCCACACCCCTGCTCAGTCTTAGCGGCATCAGAATATATTAGCACGGCATCATCCATATTACCGATCACGGAGGGAAATAACTGCTTATCAAAACCAGGAACACCTGTGTACGGAGGGAAATATACAATCGGCCGACAAAGATATTCCAAGAAGTCCACGCTTGGGAAGGTTTTGAAATCCATGCTTGAAGGTTTTCATACTGACTCAGGAGGAAATACGCGGTGTTAACGGGGTGATGATTTATGTATCCAATACTTATGAGTAAGATCTAAGAGGGCACGTGTGGTACGCATCTTAATAATCTGCTTGGCTACTTAAATAATAAAACTTCTCTTTGCAAGTAGGCGATGCAACATCCTTTATCAACTGCTAGTGAAAGAAATTCATTATCCCGAGTTGATGTCATGCAATGGTAATGATTATTTCACTAGCAATTCACTAATAATGCCTTAAAAAATAGGGGAAATGGGAAAGGAAAAGGATTTTTCATCATTTAGTAAAAAAGATGTTTTATTATTACACTTGTTTACTTACTTGTCAGTGATTTTACGTTTTGATTATGGTGTATTCCATGTGCTGTTTCCGAATGATATCGCTTTTTGTTATCGTTTTAGTAGGGTTATGTATGTTTTATTTAATTTTTGTGTTTTCAATCGTGCCTTTTTCTTTAGTTTCATATGCTTGTTTGTATTTTTCTTATTTGTTTTATAATTAATTTCTATTATTTGAAATTGGTGTTTTCTATGAACATTGTCAATTATATGTTTATGTAGTGTCCATTTTATCTCTAAAAGCGTTTTATTAGGTGTAGGATTTATTTATAAAATTAAATATAAATGATTATCTACTAAGAAATGTTTTGTGCATAACACATCACCAATCTGCCAAGTTAACTAACTACTCTACTTGGTTAACTTGAATTCCTTCTATTATTTATAAAATAAATTAGCTTGCAGTGTTGAAAAAATGTAATCATGTAATCTCGGTAGTGAGTCTTAGAAAGCGAAAGTGATTTTCACAGGGTCGAATACTGAATAATTTATAAACATTCATGCCATAAGAGATGAAATTATGGTTTGCGAAATTTTTGTGGAGTTTGCCGAATACTAAATGAATGTATTATTGATTGTGTTTATTGTTTTGAAGTCCAAACGGTTTGAGATATAAATTTGAAAGTTGGTAATATTAAATTTAATATTAAAATATTAAATTTTAATATTAAAAATCCCATCGTTTAACAGAAATCTCATTTGTTTCTTGCTTCGAGCTTTTGTGAAACACCGCCATCTTGTATTTGTTTAAATGGGAAGACACTTGTTTTAGAAAAACAGCAGGGCCCATGATAGATCTGTTTATTGGAAAATAATCCTGAGCAATAAATTATCAATTTTAAATAATAACAACGATTATACTAAACCAATATCTTCTTTTTGGGCTATTCTTAATAATAGCTCACCAGCGTTGCGACGATTTAAATCATATGATTTAAATCGCGGTTTAAATCATGATTTAAATCAACTGATTTTTCCAATATAAATCATGATTTAAATCAAAGTATAAATTGTTGCGAAAATAAGTCGCCAAAATAAATCAATCAGAAAAGTAAATTAAAAATAGCAGTTTACTCAAAAATAAAGTTAAATACTTTACATGTTACATGTGCACCAACAAATAACCTAGGAAATTGAATTTTAAAAAACTTAAGGTAGCAAGAACAGTTTATATTGTATACCAACATAATATTATATAAATATTAAGAGAAAACAAAATATTAGTAATATTGAATAGTAAATGCGGTATTACAATAAACAAATAAAAATAAACAAAAGCGTAAAAATGCATAAGAGCAAATGTGTTGAAGAAGTTAATTGTAATGCTTGGAAAGAAAAACTAATTTAGCGGCTTTTTCGGTCCCCAAGCGATTTCTAAGTTTAGAATGTACCAAACCAAATGTCGAAAAGAGCCTATCAATCGCTACAGAAATACAGAAATAGGCTTAAGAATCGATAAGTAAGTCTTCAGCGGATCTTTTTAAATAAATGTTCTAAATGTTTTCTCTTATAGTGTCAATTTCATTTTTGTGTTCCTCGCTAATTTTTAAAAGTTTAACTTGCAAGCAATTAGCGAGTGAATTCCATTACGTCATTAGGTAAAACTAATTTTTTTCGTCCTTCATTTGCGTATGCCGCAGAGGCAAAATGACTGTTCCTGAAGTACTTTGCGATATACGCAACGTGTTCTTTGATGTCTCGGATTTCCAAATCTTTGCAAAGTAAATTTAGGATGTGGGCAGCGCAACCATATGCAATGGCATCTGTTTCTGCTGACTTTTTTATTTGCTTTGTCATCAAGTTCATGTTGGCTGCGTTATCCGTTAATCTTTTTCAAAGTATTTTTGGTGGAATAAAAAAAAATAACTTAATAATAATTGTTATAATTATATGTTATTGGCATGTTTAATGAAAAAATCAGTAAAAATCAATAAAATTTTAAAAAAACATGATTAAATCAGAAAAAAATCTGATTTTTTTATTTTTTCAAAAAATCATGATTTTTTACAACCCTGTTGTAGCTCGCACAAATAACTTTTCGTGACTAAAGAACTCTCAGCTAAAACAAACTGAATCGAGCAGAAATGGTTCTTGCATTCTGATATGTATCAGTATTTTTAGAAATAGCTTGTCATGCATTTAATGATACTCATCCAAACAGACCTCAAATTACTAGGTCTACAACTCTACAGTATCAAGAACAGTTCAACGATTTAAGGAAATAAGCACTATAAAAAATCGCCCTGTTTCAGGAAGACCGGAAACGGCAACAAATCATACTTTAGGAAACGTTTTACTGGACGTGATTGATAAACCACAAATATCTGTCATACAACTTGCTGCGGATCATCATGTTTCAGAGAGGTCGTCAATAAGGAAAATATTAAAGCAGTACAATTTTTTCCCCTATAAACCTTATTTAGTACACAAATTGTTGGAAGACAATTGTCGTAGGGTGCAATTTACAGTGGTTATGATGCAAAAAGTTGAAACTGATTTGATAAAAAATGTTTTTTTTTTCGAATGAAAAAGGTTAATGTTTGGTGTGGACTACTAGATGGTAAACGTCATTGGCCTGTTTTTTATACATAGAACAATAATGTCTACATGCTACTTAGCTATTACAAAATTCAATTGTCTCAGCAATAAACATGACAAGATGGTACCCCAGCACAATTTGGTCTGCAAGTTGGAGAGTATTTCAACAGAACTTTTCCAGAACAATTGATTGGTCGAAGACGGCAGATTGAATGGCCTTCCCGATCTCTAGACATGACATCAATTGATTTTTTTTCTGGGGATATTTAAAAAGTTATGTGTATGCAAACAGACCATCAACACTAGGTGATCTGGGAGCTAAAATTAGGAATGAAGCCAACATTTCTGCAAAACACCTGCAACATTCCTTAGAAGCTTTTATTAACAGACTTACTGCCAAGAAATAAATGGGCAACAGTTTCAACATTTATTGTGATATATCTCAAAAATATGTGCTCCATAACTTTAAATTGTCAGTTTATGTATTATAGTTAGTTTACGTACGATTTTGTTATTATTTTTGATTAAACTATAGCCTACTGTTTTTGTAAAACAAGTATCTGTTTATGTTGGTTATTTTTGCATTATTATGTCCGCAATTTTATATAATTTTGTTTTCTGTTGTATATGAAAATAGTTACCTAGGGTCACGGTAAATATTTTCATAGATAACACAAAACAAAATTATACAAAATTGGGGGTGAAGCCATAAGGAGTGTTTTTCATTATATTTACCTATTGAATTTGCTTTGTTTAAAATGCCTTTTACTAAACACTTGTATACTCATATTCTTTTGGTAAAATTTGGGAGAAAAGAAAATGAGCGGATGCGTAATCTCTTCGGAATGTATACGAAATTTGATGAAATTTACCGTAGTGTCAAAAGGGTCTTATGCCCACAAATACTTACTCATTACTTTGGAAATAACCATCGAATGAAATTGTTCACTTTATCTATTTCTAGGAGTAATAATCTAGTGTTTCGTTTAATTTGTTTATCTAGTTCTTGTGCTAATATGTTTCTTGTCCAAATTTTGACCCAGTTAACTCTACCTGGTGAGTGTTTAGTGCAGGTAGTCGTCGAGCAATTCAGTAATATTTTTTACTAATTTAATCAGGATCTACAAACTTTTCTTGGTGTAAATGAGCTTTACTTTCCGCGATAATAGTGTTCAGAACAGTTAGAATTTTAGTTTTTAAAGGTTTAAGTTGTTATTAAACATCAACGAGGAAACTATTAAACGTGTTGAAAACGTGGTAATTTAGTTAGTTTTTTAATTTATTTAGCATTTTTAGAAGTTGCGACAGTGCTGCCTGGCAGTACCAGTTTTGGTTACTACAATTACTTCAGAACGAATACACCAAAGCAGCACTAAAATACATTATCATTTTACTAGTAAAACAAATCTCATGGTATTCATTTCATAATCCAAAGTTTTGATATGACATGAGCACAGGTGTCACAACTGCGCGCAACGTCACAGTTTAATTGAGGCACCAAGTTTTATGGCGTCTACACTTTAGCATATTTCTAGTTTGGTTAATTGCAGAGGTAACTCATTAAGCAACTTCTTGAGGACAAACTTGAACTTCGATATCTCTACAATTAATCAAATTAAAGATATACGAGAATATGAAAAGCTTAATGCGTCAACTAAACCATAGCGTTAGTGTAGTAAAGTTTATGTCACCATGTAAGTTAGCAGAAAACCACTTGAAGACGGCATGAAGTTTTTCAGTTTACATTTCTTTACCTGTTTGTAGATAAACAAAATTACTTTCCATATACTTTTGACCTATGCAATAACGTAGTTAACTAATGCAGAAGCAAGTAATAAAAGTATGTGTTCCGTAACCAACACTACACCACAGTAGAGTCCGCACCCTGAGCCAAGTAAAATCCCCTTCTGGGAAAAACAATTATTTGTTTACATTTCTAGTGCATTAACGCACAACATTGGCAATGACCAATGGTTTTCCCTTGAACAAAACATGAACCATAACCGAAACAGTAATAAAGTTTCATGACATTTCCAATGATTTGGTTGGTTTTCCAGTGTAAACAAGTGGACTTGATTTTTATGGTACAATTAAAACGCAGCCTTCATTTAGCATAAAAACGTTACTTCACCATAAAAATGCCACGGCATAAATTCAGTTCGTACGTAATAACAGCTCGTATACATTTTATTTAAAGCATGCACGATGATAGCCCGGAGTAAAAGCGTGGAACACGCTCGTATCTCTTGCCCAACTCGCGTAGTAAGTGCACTATAAACTTTTTGGCTTATGCTTTAAAACGTTGCAGTCAAACGGCGTACGACTTCATTTCACAGCGGCGTCAACTAGGTTTTTATTTGGCCATTTTCGTTTTTATGTCGCACGCCGTTTCGCCGGACATGCCGCAGACATTCCCTGGCGGGGACTGCCGTATGGAAAGGGAGACGACCAGCGCGGCCTTGAGGCCAGCGAAAAACCCGCGGCGTCTAACCGTGAAGGCGTCAAGAACACATCGATAATTCAGTAAGGACTACTCAAATCTCCAAACTTCAAGTGGAGTGCTCCACCGTGAATGACATCGATCAATATTTCGTAAATCATCTGTACCCAGCTCTAACCGTTTTCGATATATTTAAGTCCCAAAAAAAAGTGACAACTGCACTTTGTTTTGTTAAGTCTAATACTATTAAACGAGCTAAAATTGATGTTTATTTATTTATATATTTCTATTTTCTGATCTCGAAGACGGCTTGACTTTGTAAGGCGATATTATAAGGTGTATTTATCATTTGTTTTAAATTTCTTACTTCTAAAGTAATGTTGGAATTTTGAGTGTGTTAAGTTGTGTTAAGTGTGTGTATAAGCTCAGGCGTAAACTACCATTAAAAATACCGGTGAGTAATTGAACTTACAACCAAAAGGTCATACATCCTCTTAACCTTTTCAATTACCTATTATTTGAAGTGGTTTACAATATTTCGTAAGATGGTCGGCATGAATGTTGCCGCTCAACTCTCTTTTAAACATAAACTGCTTACAATCCACAAAAAAGGTATGGTGTTAAAAAATTATACCGTACGTTATTAATAACTTCAGCTGAAGTTGAGAAGACTTGCAACACCAAACTATTGAACAAGCATTAGAAAGCGCCGACACTTTAAAATCCCTGTTCCCCAAACTTTTCCCTTCCTTCCTAAACTGCCCAGACGACGTTATCCCGCAATCTCAACCCGCCAAATTAGCTTCGCCCAAGGGCTCCCGCGTCCTACCGCTCTCGCAACCCGCCTCCTCTTTGTCGTCGCGCAAAGTTCCGCATGGTAACAGAGAGCCGAGGAGCCTTCAGCTCCCCGCCCCATCCCACAAATCCGCCCAACGTTACACCTACACCCACCCTCCCGACAACAGAAAACGATCGATTCCCGGAATATTCCCGACATAGAAAGCCATGAAAATAGGCGCTATTCTCTTTCTACCGTCGTCTCCCTCTTTTGTCTTTGTCCCCCTCCCTCTCTGTCTTTCTCTCTTCCTCCCCCTGCGAGATAAAAGAGCCCGGTATGTGGAGTACGGGCGGCACGGACTGGGAAACAGCAGGGAAAGCGGGCTGTGGGATCGCGATGGGCGGTGGGAGTCGGAAAATGGGGGGCTCAGCAGGAAGTCCTACGCCTACTGCCCGCGGGAAGGGCGGCCAGCCCAGCCGTGAAATTAATAATTTGATAAAACGGCTGCCGACATGTGGAAAACTATGTGACGCTCAACAAAACGGAAAATTGTGTAGTGTTTTCGTCGTCCCCCTTTCAGTGTCTATTATGCTAAAATGGAATATACATCAAATGCATATGCGATACTTGCAGTGCACATTCATCTTATTTCTCTCAGGTATTAGCTTACGTCTCAAAAAAAAAATGGGTCTGAAAGCTTTCATCAAGCTGTTGAGCCTGTTGTAATCTACGGTTTTGATTTAGACACACAAACACATTCTTTAACACTATACAGTGTGTGCATTTAGTAGCTTAGGTCTTTAATTATACATTTGGATTTAAAAAATACGGGAATGTTAATGAGGATAAGAAGCCACATTTTAAAATTAGTGACACATATAGAGGGATGCCTCAAAAGGTCTGGAGGATTATTTTAAATACAACACCCCCTATTTTTTTCATATAATTGAGGCCGCTCCTTGGGTCCAGAGTTGCCCTCAAATGCATCGTTGCAAAGTTATGATTTTTTAAATTAATTTTTCCACCGAAGTTAACTGTTCATTTAAACTTCAAGTTTTGTACCACCATTCCCTGATGTTTGCACAAATTTCTATTTTTTTATTATTATTTTTTCCTTCAAGTGTCAGTATTTAATGTCCTTTATTTTGTCACCAAACAGTCTACCTACTATTACATATCTCCAAAGTTGAATTTTATAGTAGAAACTTCTTGCCTTACCCCAAAAAAGTTTGAAACTACTAACTATGGAATTTCCATTAAAGTTTTGCCAGTTCTAAAGTTAATTAAAATTATTTGAGGTACATTCAAACTAGTTGATTTTATGAAAACTATGTAAGAGATTTTACACAATTGTTGCGTTAAGAACGTGGAGTATGTTTTTGTTCATTAGTTGCACAATTAAATTTTTACGTTTCAATAAGTTGTTAGTTTTACGTTTTGGAAATTTTTAGTAAGTACCGTAAGAGTTACTATTAGGTTAATAAGTTTTGACCGAATTGCTTCTTTTATGGAAATCATTACATAGTTTTAATAAAATCAATTTGTTTTAATTTATTTCAGTTTATATTCGCAAAAAAATCATTTGAAAACTCAACTTCACAGCGATGCATTTGAGGGCAGAAACAAAATAGTTTCCGTCGTTTGACGGTTTAAGAACACCGTCCAAAAAAAATTGATGGTGTTCCATTAAAATAAAAATACACCTCTATGTACCAAGTTTTTCTGAGACAGCTATGTATGTGCCACTAGTTTTAAAACGTGTCTTCTGCAACCGCAATAATATTCCCCTAATTCATTGTTTCATCCAATAATCAGCAATAACCGAACACTGTAGTACTAAATGGACATCTGTATAACTAAAATATTAATCTGTATCAATCCGCACAATATTTTGTACGTATCCTTGCATCTTAAAGAAAATTTCTGCTTTAAAGCTATGACTTTCTATGTGTGGCATATATTATACTCATTGTATACTCATTGGTTTGGGGTTAGTGGTACATTAGCAAAGTTTCATCTGGTATGATTGATCAATTAGTTGTCTCCGTAAGATTTTTAAAAATATTGGATTTCGGTAGAAGAAAGATTGCTCAAGAATAGGATTGATGCGGATTCCGGACATCGCAATCGCACGTTTCTCCTTCCTGAGTACATGGAGAAAATATGGAAATTATATTATTTTAAGTACTTTTGTAAAAAATTAAAAACAACACCAAATATTGAGTAGTTGTTTTATTACCGGTAATATAATGCTACAGCTATTATAGTTTTGTTCTCAAGTACTTTTGATTGAATAATCCACACAGCAGCACATGCTTTCATTGAAATAGAAGCGTGTTTTGACAGTTTTTTATACATATAAAATTCCTTCACCCCTCTTTTACGAGCTATCCTAATGTATATATGTGAAGAGCAAACATTATGTTTTTATTGAAACGGCAGAGAATTGCTAACTAATACTATTGTTAACTAAACAGCACTATAAAATTTAATTTTTAAATTCTAGTACAATAGTGTCTTCACTAACTAATTTTAATTGCTAGGCTTAAAAAGAGCATGGTGCATTTTAGTTTTAGTATGTTATTTTATTTTACAGTTAAAATGAAGTTAGTTTTATATATTGTGTCTATAATAAACACACATTAAAGACAAAGACATTTTACTACAATATCCTTATAACTACTCACAAAATAAGTGGTAAATATTTCAACTATTATATAATATCAAAAATAATATACACAATTCAAATTTGTGTTAATCATTCCAACTTATATTGAATATGTTCATTCATTATTTTTACATATTTATTTATAGTTTTCTTAAAAATTATATATTTAGTTCATAAAAAGTAAATCTCAAGCATGATCAGCGGAAATGTCAACTAATTATTCTAATTAAAAACGTTCACACAAGTTACAAAATAAATGCATAGTTATTATTATTAATGGTGGTGAAAAAGTGAACAGATATCCAGTATAATTGCGGTTCTTAATATCCATTCTTTAGTAATTAAAAACGTATAAGGAATTAATCTATTATTTACAATGTAAACCAGAAATTGCTAAATATAGAGTTTTATCTGTACTGCGTATAATTAATAAAATTAAAATAACAGAACATTCTACTGCAAAAATATTAGAGTCGATCAAAAAGTAAGGTTACAAAATCTGCAGTGAAGCATAGCGATTTTGTAACCTTATTTATTGATCATCCCTCGTACATTTTTTTATAATCGAAATAAACAATAATAATATTTATTTAACGCCTTAACAAACAATGTATATATCAACATTTTACCTGTACAATAGCTATAACGACGTCGATAGTATAATATAAATACGGTAGAAAAGTAATTAAATAAGAATACAATTTATATGTTAATTAAGGCTATCAAGGACATTTATAGACGTCACAAACCAAATAATAAATTGTAAGTATAATAACTCAACTGTCCGTTAAAGTGTTAATAGACACAAAAATCACTGATGTTACAGAAACAGATCAGTTGATAACAGACAAATAACATAGGAAAGACAAGCTAAAGATAAAAAAAGTTACACACGTAACTGAAACGACGTTACACATGTCTACAACGCATCACTACAATACCATGTCATAGTTTTAATCTCAAAAACTTTGTTTTCCAAAATGAATACATCTTTAAAATGTAGAGCATATAATAAAGATACTGGCATTATTTATCCCGCTGTCAACCTAAAAATAGATCTAGTTAGTAATTGTAGTGTTGTACAGTTACATACTTTGTAATTTATAACATTAATAATAGATACGTATTCTTGCCTTCAAGTTACTTCAATAAATAGTTATACGAAATAATTAAATACTTAGAGCTTTCGCAGCTAATACAGGAAGGAAGATTTCATTTTACACTATCATTGGCCCTGTTATCAATTCTCTTTTTATTCTTCTTGAGTGTGCTGCAGTCAGTGTTCCTTTTCCTTTCATAAAAATTAATATGTAATTCTAATTTACATTTAGGAGATATACATACTGTATAACATATTATATATATATATAGTATTGAATTTTGGTATTTACTGTAAATGCCACATCAAATCAATCAAATTGAAATTCAAGAAGATATTTTTTAAGTACAATTTTGTTTTGAGATGAGAATAAAAAAAATCTATATGATGTATATAAAAAAATATAGATAAATGCACAAAACATTCATATGTCACACAAACAATTTATAGACAAGTGTATACATATTATAGTACTTATAAAAATATTTACAAGGATATATTAAAATATGATACAATGAACGATTTCAAATAATATCAGTGCAAACAATTAATAAACGACCTGAAAATGAGAAACCTACTTCTAATTTAATACACTCATGTTATCGAATAGCCCCGTCGGTAATTTATTCATTATTCGAATAACACTTTGCGCATTTTTGCTAAACTAATTTTGGTGCTAATTTAATATTAGGCGGCATCCATTAAGCTAATCAAAGCGGATTTTTCTATTAACTAGTAAAAAGCCTGTATTAAGAATATGAAACGTGAATATGATGGTCATCTAAAAACCACTTTCTGAATAGATAAACGTACACATAATATTATTTTAAAGCAATTCACCTCTTCAGCTTAATCGACGACTTCGCATTATATTAAATAACATAGTTGCAATTTCTTAAGTTCACTGTTTGCCTAAATAAATTAGTTACACTAATCTACGTTATATATAAAACATTAAGGTGTGAATACTTTTTGGCCCCCGGTGATCGCCGCGTCGGTGAAGAAACTCTCCGTTGGCGTTTCGCAGCTGATTACAGACGGCATCAGTAACTGATCAGTTAGTTCTGATTATGCCGTCTGTATCATCAGAACTAACTGATCAGTTAGTTCTGATGATGCTGTCTGTAATGAGCGGCGAAACGTCAACGGAGGGTTTCACCCTAAAGTCAAAAATTGTGAACGTCGGCCGCGAAAACCTACAACGATTAAGGTGTGAAATATGTTAATCTATGGCAATCTCTTTACAATTACATTACTTATGAATTTACGATTACATACTACCATTCTAAATCAACGAAATATATGTATACTATTATATGTATCTAATAAAAGCTCTCAATATTAAAAATGCCTAAACTAAATACAACATTGAATTAAAAAGTAATCAATAAGCTCACGTTTTGCACCAATTGAGATTAAAAATATATCGCAGTATAATTTTAAAACAAATTTTAAGTTTTCCTTGATACATTTATTGTTATGTATAGACTGCGGTTATTTATAGTCATGTTACTTGACAATATTCGGTGTTATATTTTACTATACAATTTACATTTAATGCAAATAAATAATAGAACAAAAAATTGGGCGTGAATGAGTTGAAATCGAGCTTAAACTAGGACAAACCGTTTAACTATTTATATCTACACGTCGGAAATTGACAAACCTTTCATAAAGCCTGCTAACAATTTATAAGTAACTCACTTAAAATAAGATTTTAAACTGCCTGTTGGGACTTCCTTTCTAGTAGATACCAAACTTCGGTTATATGCTTTCCTAGAAAAATTTTATAACAATTTATTGGAAGAATATATATCGCACATTCTCCAATATGAGACCTGAAACCAATTATTATAGATTTCTCATGTTCAACTCTATAAATCCTGCAAATATCAGCCGGCAACTTAAAGCCGCATTCGAGATCAGAAAATAAATACATACACACACACAAGAATTGCTCATATAATAGTATAAGATCTATAATAATTCAATTTGGATATAGACTTCGAAAGAAGCAGTCGATGAGCAAATGTCTAGTCAGGCTAATTAACGTGTTAATGCCCCGTGAGAAAGTAGCTGCAAGTCGTTTTTTAAACGGCCCGGAATTGGGTAAAAGGCCCTCCTCTCACTGCGCGCCCAGGCACAGTGGGTAACAAGGTCAATGATTCTATGGAATTCGCGGTCTGCATGACTGGGCGGTGAACTGTCTGCGTCTGGCTACGTACACATGACCAAGAAAACGCCTTCGGTAAGACGAAAATCAATGCAGCAGAATGGAGAGTTTAAGCGAGCACTTGTTTGAAGTCAACGATTTCGTAAACGGGAATGCACGGGTTCATATATTTTTACAAAAAAAAACTATTACAAGCTGCTGCATAAAGTGCGAGCAGGAAAATCCGAAAAAATGCAATTTATTTTCGCTAGCCTGCAATGCTTAGCGAAACGTCAACACTAAGTGTATCTTCAAACTACGCACAAGGCGTAAATGGAGAAACCAATAAGATAACAACATAAGGAAACAGTAGAAACGTTGGTTTCAAAGCCTAAGGGAACAGAATAAAAGGCCTGTTTTTCTGCTTTGTCCAGTATCTGAACATCTAAATAAAACTTGTTCAAACTAAACCTATAAATAATCCTTCAAATAACTAAGCGGAATCTCCAAGCTGAGCAGATTAACAGTTACATCTCTGCATGATCATTTATCTTGAGAGTGATAGTCTTCATATCCCCTCAAACCGAGTTGACAAATGAAGATGTCCTACCACAATATCACAAAACTGGAATCGCGTTGTTGTACAACAAAATGTGTTCTTCATTTGATAAATAGTTCATGGGAAAATCCAATCCGAAAAAGCGATTTCAGCTGTCCGAGAGAAAAGAATGGGCTTCCTAAAGGCTAGTAAGGAATTTGGCGTTCCCAGAGCCTCACTCTTCCGCCTAGCTAACAAGAAGGATCATGATCTTACAGTTGCTGCGTCTACATTCCTGGGGCGTAGTCTGTATTTTCTAAGGAATTAGAGCAGCAGTTAGTTAAGTATCTGATAGAAATGGAGACCATCTTTTATGGACTAATTTGAAGAGATGTTTGCGCATTAGCGTATCAGCTAGCAATTATTAATAAAATTCCACATTCTTTTGGAAAATATGATAGGACAGGCAAAGATTGATTTTGTTTATTTATGGAGAGAAATAAGGGGAAGATATCTATCTGAAAGTCTACTGAAACATCAATCTCAAGGGTTAGAGGATTCCAGCAAGAAGAGGTTTTTTGATCTGTTGGAAGATCTTTTTGCCAAACATAAATATCCGCCAAACCATGTCCACAATGTCGATGAGACCGGGTTGTCGGTTGTCCAAAGCAAAATTCCTCATGTGGTTGGTCTTAAGGGGAAAAAACAAATAGGCTCCTTGACATCAGCTGAAAGGGAATCTTTGGTAACAATTACTATGTGTATGGGTGCTGCTGGTCACTTTGTACCTCCATTAATCATTTTCTCTAGAAATAACATTAATGATCTCCTGATGAGAGGTGCTCCACCAGTATCCATTGCGGTGTGTCATCCACGTGGTTGGGTGCAAACTAACATTTCCACTAAATGATTTCAACATGTTATTGATCAAACAAAACCTACCGCAGAATCGCCTGTTTTGTTAGTTCTAAACGGCCACTCAACCCACAATCGCAACATAGACGTCATAAACATAGCAAGGGCTGACCATGTCTCCATCATTTGCATACCGCCACATTCCTCTCATAAAATTCAACCTTTAGATAAAATGTTCATGGGCCCTTTGAAAACCCACTACAGTCAAGAAGGTAGAACTTTCTTAAGACACAGCTCTCGTCCTTTGAGAATTTATGACATAATGGAACTGTTTGGTAATGCGTATTTGAAGGTGCAGAGGGGTGACATTGCAGTGAACGGTTTTAAAGTTACTGGGATTTACCCTGTCAACAGAAATGTTTTCTCCGAGGACCATTTTATTGCTGCTTTGCAGGCTGAAAGTGCTCTGTTTGCAGACAACTATACTATTCCTGGTCAAGCAGAAGATGAAACGGACCCCAATGAAAGTCCGCGTACTGCCGTTTTTCCCATTCCAGCGGAGCCAGTGACCTGTAGTTCTTCCTCCCTGATGGAGCATGATGCAAGCGGAGCTGACAATGATAGTAGACGACTGGCAAAAGCAAGACTACTGGCAACAACAAAGTGAAAGAATCATCTCAGAAAAAAATATAACTCTAAGTTTAAAGCTCTTACTACAAATCTCCCTGTTCCACCTGAAGCGGTTGCAAGCTGCTCAAAATTTGTCTTGTCCTTCGAGATATCGCCGCCAGCGCCAAAAAAACACAAATCAAATAGGGGAAGGAAACCCAGAACATCAAACATTTTAACAGCATTCCCATATAAAACTCAATTAGAGCTAGATCTGGCAGCTAAGAAGTATAACAAAGTCAAGGAGGATGGAAAAAGCAAGAATGAGGATCAAGATAAGAAAAGTTCAAGGGTAATTAAGACAAAATTGTCAAAGGTTGAAAAACGTGTCCCAAATACGAAGATGCATCTTGGTAGTAGACCTAAGCACTCTAGACAACTGTTTCAAGACGAGTCTAGTGACGAGGAACAATCATTCCACTCCGGCTAGCATCTGACAAGGGAATTGTCACAAGTGCCACACACCGATTTCGATGCAATTTCGTACAGCGACAGAATGGATAAAAGGAAGGTTTACGTATGTTTTTATACGTGCCCTAAAAGCCCCTGAGGCGGGTAATAAGGGTTGCAAATTGAAGGAAATTTTATTTATTCCCTTGCATTTTGAAAACGAAAACTGTTATCGAAATGTGGTAAATGCAAACTGATATTCATTTTTGAAGACCTTTCTTTTGATATATCACACATATACTAGCAGGTTGAAAGTGGTAAACTACCCCTAGTTTTTTGGAATAATTTAAAAACGACTGCACCGATTTTGGCGGCGTTAAGTATACATATAATACGTTTAAAAATATTAGTTACGTGTTTTTTCCTATTCTCCGCAGACCACCCCCGGCGAAGTTACGAGGGATATTATGTACCCTCTTTCCGTAAGAATAAAATGATAAAACTGTTAGGCACTGAGAAAATACTTTGAAGAAAAACCGTAAATTAGTCACACAATAAGATGTTTGTGG
>JAWQRJ010001544.1:0-15575 GCA_033557515.1 Diorygopyx duplodentatus | reverse complement strand
TATGGTCCTTTTGTGCAATCATCATTTAATGCCCATAACATTTGAAAGGCGATATTTCTAACATCTCCGTTTTAAGCGTATATCTTAGAAATATTAAGTAAGAGAGCACTAGCTAGCACGGAACGTCGGCGCGCCTGATAGTCTGGCGCGCGTAGCAGACTGATCGCCGCAGCTGTCTCGGTGGGGTTTCGGCTTAAGCGTTATGGGAGGGAGCGCATGCGCCTGGCTATGGTACCACTTTGAATCCTCGTACCGTATGTTGAAGATGGTGTATAAATATAAAAGAAAAACAGATCGGGCCAACTGGTATGAGGAAAACTTGGACAAAACCATGAAAGAATCTAAGAAGACATCAAAATTAAAGGCTAGTAAAATGTGTGGTATACCGTACGCAACCTTGCACAAACATATTGAAAGTAGATCTTCAAAAAAGAAATTAGGCCGCTTTGAAACCTTTTTTACACTGGAGGAAGAACAAGACCTTTTGAAATATGCGCAAAAAATGGATTTCTTGTTTTATGGTCTCACTCGAACTGAATTTCTGCAGATTGTTGGAAAATTTGCTACAAATAAAGGAAGATCTGGAGTTTTTTCCGGTAATATAGCTGGACAAGGGTGGTTTAAAAATTTCAAGCTTCGCCATCCATCAGTGACTTTGAGATCACCTAAACGAACTTCTGTAGCTCGAGTCAAAGGGTTTAATCGAGAAGCTGTAAACAGATTTTATTCTTTGTTGGAGGAAGTCAAGAAAAAGACAACATTCCACCTGATATGATCTTCAACATGGACGAGACTGCAGTGAGAACTTCATCGACTAAACCATCTAAAGTCCTGTGTACATGGTAAAAAGCAGGTTGGAATTGTTTGCAACAATGAAAAAGGAGTTTTGACTACCGTCATTTGTTGCTGCAGTGTTACAGGAGGATTTATTCCACCATTTTTCATCTTTAAAAGAATGAGGCTTAATTCGAGGCTATTAGATGGTGCTCCCCCTGGTGCAGAAGCAACAACCACTGATAGCAGATGGGTGAACTCTCAGAAGTTTTTAGACTGGTTGCACATTTTCGTGCAAAAAGTGCGCCCTAGAGAAGACCATAAGGCACTTTTAATATTAGACAACCACGAATCACATAAAAGTTACGAAGCACTTGATTTTGCCACAAAAAGCCACGTGGTATTTTTGTCTATTCCTCCTCATTCCCCTCATAGGTTTGGCAAGAGTGGACGCATGAAGCCTGTTCTTCATATGCGGGGCGTGGTTCATACTTTTGCGATGAATGTTTTGATTAGTACTATCCATTACTAGGTATTCGTTTTACCCGACCTGGGTATTCATTTTGCCCGCCATGGGTGGGCAAAACGGATAATCGTTATTTTTTTAAAAACATATTTACATATCAGAAGAATTTAATTTATGTTACTTTTTGATCGCAATAATAAATGTTAAATATTCAAAGAATTTATGTTCAAAGTTATGAATAAATGTCATTAAGATACATATTTTTTATTTGTTTTTAAAATTAGCGTATCCTTCTTGCCCGTCCGTCCTATACATGGTTTCAATCCTTCACTGTTGTAGAAGTATTTTCATATATACAGGTGTCCCATTTCTTCTAGACGCTATGCAACTTCAGTTTTTCAAATGGCACATCCTGTATATTATTACATTTTTTAATTTCATATTTGCAGGTAAGGCAACTAAATTGTATCCAATTCATAAAAAAATGTAGGTAGCCATTTAAAAAAGTACTCGATGACGTCATAGGTCTTTTGTAGATGACGCAAAAGTTTGACAACCAATGCCAGAAAGTGTTCACTTTTAAAACAAAATTTACCTATCCGAGCGTTTTCCCAAATTTTCTTTCCTACCATTTGATCGATTTTATTCACGTTAGCTGTGACACTGTATGTATCTTTGATAAAATTCTGAATTTTTTCATCGAAAGAAGAGTAAACAATAAAAGAGTGTTTTGATGTCAATCAACTTTCTCTATTATCTTTTTTTATGGAATCTGGGTAACAGCTATTTCGGGTAGTAACCAGTCTACAGACCCCACTGTAACAAAGAGGGCAATTTTTTTTCGTTCTTACGAAGGCACAATGAGTTGAAATACAAAGAAAATTGTACGTTATTACGAAAAGTGAAAAATAATTAAATATAAATTTAATATTATGTGTTTAAGGATGAATCTATTTTTTATGTATAAAAGGATAGGTTTAAAATTAAAATTGGATGGTTAAAATAATTGAAAAGGTGAAGAAAAAGAGCGAAAACCTACAGCCAAGCTCATAATTGCAGTAGGCCGTTAATCTGACAGTAAAATAATATTGTTGAGTGCATTAATTATATTCATCAAAGGTACGTAGTATTACACTAGTTACTCATTAAAAACTAATATTTAAAAAAAAATTAAAATTAAATTAAAATTACTGAAACAAATTAGGAAACCCTTTGACATGTAAAATTTACGGTATGATTTAGGAGAATAATAACATGTGGCGCGTTATAGTAACAATTGCTGGTGGTTGATGGCGTCGTCGATTACAAAATTTGAATTAAACGTAATTTGAATTAAACATAAATTAAATTAAAACCATTTTTTTATGTGTGTGAGTCGTGTCACAAGAAGTTATTTTAAATAGTTTAAGGATTGTTGGAAAGGCACAGAAAGAGACAGCGTTTAGTAATGTATGTGATTTCATTAAGCATTAGGTTAGGATATTTATTCTTATGTGTATTAATTTCGTTTTTTTATAAATCTAAGAAAATGGAATTTTAGGGCAAATAGAAATTATTCGGCATAAAAATATCCTAACATAATAATTGAGATGAAATTTCTTATTGCGCATATTTAACAATCCTGAAACTAGTTGTTAACTAATTTTTAGTTGTTAATTTTAATGAGAAACTAGAGTAACACGTGCCTTATATTCTACAATGTTACCTTACTCTAGACTTAACAGCCTTCTGCAGTTATAACCATGGCGGTGAGTTTTCGCGCTTTTTCTTCAATTTTTCAATTAGTTTAATCATTTAATATCAATTTTAAACTTATCTACAATTCTAAAAAAAGTTGAATTATCTTTGAACACATAACATTAAATTTAATTTAAAACATTAAATTTTATTTCACTTTTCATAATAACATAATGTTCTCTGTACTTCATTGTATTTTTGTAATTTAAAAAATGCCTTCTTTGTTACAATTGAGTCTGAAGACGGATTGCTGCGAAGTCGAATTACTACCCTAGCTATTACTCAGATTTCATAAAAAAATATAATAAAGGAAGTTCAATGATATCAAAACACCCTTTTATTGTTTACATTGTATGTCAATATTGATTACGCATATATCATAATGCTTTATGATGTGCATCTGTGTGCATCATTATATATTAGATCTTCATCTATTACATATCCTTGAAAATCAATATTTGTGGTTGTAGTTTACTTCCTCTGCCGGTGCAGAAGAGTCTATTTTTGACAAAATATCTTTGAAAATTGTTGGTTTGTTCCAGGTTTTTTTTTATATAATTGCAATAGGCTCTATAGGCTGACATGGTATTTGGTGGTAGGAAAAATATTTTTATATTTTTTATAAATTTCAAATTACAAGAAGAATTATAAAGAAGAGCAATCTTTTTCGTTTCAGCAACAACATTCTTTTTTCACATTCCTGCAAGTATTCAACCATAACGTCCTAAGTAACTTTCTACTTGATCTCCACTTTACAAGTAGAGCATTAAACTAACCTTTCGAAAACAATGAGGTCTTGAGGTTTTACTTATCACAAGCAGTTAATGAATTTTCTGCCATATTAAGACAATACAAAACTGATAGTCTACGTTCTATTTGGCATCATACGATAAAATAGTCCAGTTTCGTTAGCACTGTCAACGTCCGAACGGCCTATAATCGCTTTTTAAGACGGAATTTTGTTAACAAAGCTCCTTACGTAATCGGTGTAAGATCAGCACTTTCCTCGCAAACAGATGCTTTAGAATTATTCCAACCGTTCCAAAAATTATGTTTCAATTGCTCAGAAATTTCCTTAACCTTAGATTGTAATCGTATAAGTGTGAAAAAAATGTAATATTTTTGCTGTTGTTTCGATAAAAAATGTATACTGCGAAACGCTGAAAGTTTTCACCTGAATGCCACTTCCACAAAAAGATCATATTTTTTATATATGTATAATGAGGGACGCGAGAGCGCAAGAGGAACCCAATTTATTCGAGAGGTAACCCAATTTACAACAAATGAATGCATTGTCAAACGATCGCTTTTGAAGCAAGAGCTGAAAAAGCCTTAAATCGGAAATTTAAGGTATAGGGAAACACATTTTAGGTATAGGGAAACCCAATACCGTTTAACGAGAATTTTAATTCTACATCGATAACAAAAATAATTGGTAGGTGCCTTTTAAAAAAAACACTTTTTCTCATTTAAAGTTTTCTTATTTAAAAATTCAGTTTTGTAAAGAATGTACGTAAGAATGTCCCCCCGGGTGTATTTCTGAAAAGTTCAATGTCTCAACTAATGGTTAATGAATACGACCCTTATCGTATAAGGCTAATTATGAAAACTCGATTTTTCAAAATATTGCTGCGGTTGCACAATTTTTGCGAAAAAAATCAATATTTCTTTATCTATTATTTTTCTAGATTAAGGAAATAAAATAAAATTGGTGTCATGCCATTTAAACTAATAAAGATGGTGTCAACTTTCGGTGTAACCCGAATCGCTAGCTTATTGAAAACATTTTTATGTTTTAGTTCTCCTCCTACCATATTGAAATCCAAATTTTCAGACTTCTAGCTTTATTAGTTCCCCACATGTTTCTAATACCACATACAGGTCGGCTTTGCTTGTACAAGATCAACTTAACTCGTAATATTAATACCAATAGTACCACTTTCTCAAAATCATTGGATTTAATTCAAAAACTCCTAAACTCATAACATAAATTGCACTAGCATGTAACATTACATCAAACAGACAATCCCACCCAATTTTATTTTACAGATTATCCCTCGTCAGTTGAAAACAAATGATATTTTCAGGTTCTCGCTTTGAAATAATGGCGTATATACTGCAAACTTCATTAACGACCAGTTCACAATCGCGTCACCACGTAAATTGATTAATTTACAGTATTTGCTAATTTTCGCTTTGTGCACTAACTCGCTCGTGGCGTTTAATTCGATACGCGAATTCTGCAAATGGTGTTATTGGTGCCCTTTGCCGGGCTAAAATTGGAATTTTAAAGGCTGTAAACACCAGGATAAATCGGCCACGGCATAACGTTGACAAATACTGCACGATCGCGAACTATAATAAACGGGCCATCTGAACTCCTAAAATTAGCCTGGAAGTAGGGGCGCCACTTGGTCGTAACTCTCCTGGGAAGTTCAAAACACTCCCTGCAACTGATGCATAATTGAGCGTGGAGGAATGAGGAAGCGAAGAACTCCAGGTTTTGGAGTTTGAAATATTGCTGTCGAGAATTCTATGGGGAGCAACGAATGCAGAACTAGGAAAAGTAATATTCGTCAAAAGCATTAAGAACAAAGTAGCAATGAAAAAAACAAGCAACAAAGGAAACGTATAAAAAATTGCAATTCACCAAACAATAAACATAATATACTTTTTTCAACAAGCATTAATTAATATTTTTAATGTTTGTAATTAATACTTTCTTTAACGTAATCTAATAATTGCTTCTACGGATTATTGGTTACTGAAATTAACAACATCAGCTTCTACTGAAAAAAACAAAAATTGATCATGTTTACTGCAGTTCTGATTACATGAATGCTTATTTAGCCTTCCCATGTATGGTTTTAAATTACCATTAGTTCCCGGTCTTGTAAACCAACTGTATAATGTCGATTTAATAAATGATTGCAAACTAGTAAAGGAAAAAGAAATTGCTTTGTATTTTTCTATTTCTTGGGGTAGAATTCACGACAAGATATCAGAATAGCCAAAAATAAAATAATAAAGGTCAAAACATAATTAACTTTTTATTTTGTCTTCACATTTTTCTGCTGAGAATAGTAGGGGTAATGTCAAAAACGTTATAACTGCGTGCTGTTATATTGAGTTGAACAATTTCTCTATCTCTAATTATTTAAGCTAGCAGCGTCAAAACAACGCGATTCCTCAAAATGGCAAAGTAAATCATAACTGTACTCAGACACACAGATTACACATTATCAATGTATAAATGCTCTTTTCGCAACTACTGCTTTTTAAACAGCTTTGTAATACAGGGGATGTGATTTCTCACTTCAGAAATGATGCAACTGTAAACTAACCCCAACCAGAAGGGTTGGGTATAAAGTGCAAATAAAAACGCAATTTCAGTATTTTCCTGCTTATCCCATTGGCCCCCATTGGAAGAAATTGCAGGAATTGCATTGGAAGAAATATATTTCATAATTTTAGTAACATATAACACATTTAAATTGTTTAAACATTTAGTTCTGACAACTCTGGAACTTTTGTTTTTTTTCTATGAAACTGACAGCTTTTTAGTTTAGACCAGACATCTTTGTCTATCACAGATTGAAGTAAGAAAGAACAGCTAAAGTAACTTCAGCTATTTGTTTTTTTATATTTTCTATGAGTCTATTTTTTTTATATCAAGATCCGTTTAATAACTCGTGTAATGCATTGCTTATGCAGTCCTTTGGCCCTACGAAATACAAAGGGAGCATGTAAATAAAACAATTCATGATTTATGATCTATTTTAATAAATTACATATTTCATAAATGTTATAATCCTTTTCGCAATATATTGTTAAACAATTGTCAATTTATATGGAACCACAATGGGAATCCGTACTGGCAATAAAACAAGTTAACTGGTAGTAAATCAAATAACTAAGGTCTTACGACTTATAAGTCTTACAACTTATAAATCTAAATCAAATAATTACTTCTAATACACTGCTAAATATAACACTTTCTACATGTCATAATGGATTTGGCAAAGTATGACTACAAAGTGTGTTCAACATTAAGTCTGCACTATTGCTAATTTTCTTATTATTGATGTTAGTTCGACCTATTGCTTTATCCTATTTATAAAAATGCAAAAAAATATTTATATGTTCTAATTAAAATAAGGTATTTTTTGTATTCGGCATCGTATTCTACATAAAGAATGCTACAAAAATGCTAATACTTAAGTTTGGACACATTGTGGAGGGTAGAGTGACTATAGGGTAACCATAACCTTGTAAAAGTAAATATTACAATTTATTTCTGTCTGTGCTCCGGAGCCACAGTGCGTCATTTAAGTCATTATTTCATCGAAGAATTGATTTTTCGCCCATTAAGGTAAGAATCGGAAAACTCAGTATTTCGAATCAATATTGTGGTACCAACATGACAGAGTACCTTCTAAGGGACGCAGAGTTTAATAACCTGGAGCAGTCAGAACTATAGTGACAAATTACTAAAAGACGATGGAAAAAAGACCTCATTTACTTGCTTTAAGAAATATATTGGTACTAGTTACGAACTTTTAAAAGCTCATCAACAGCTAGAATCTGTTGGCGAAATACAATCAATGAAACATGAACAACAACTATAACAAAAAGCAGTATGCAACATGTTACTTACGATTTCATCAACTCGAAAAATTAACAGCAAATCTCCGGTAATGAGAGAACTTTAAAAAAAAACAATGCCGATAAGGACCGTTTTCAATTTATATATAAAATAAACAAACTACAAGACGAAAAGATCAGAATAACCGACAAATTTAAAATCTACAATTAACAAGATCAAAGCTATTTATATTACGCTGACAAGTTTAAAGCAAACATATGGTGTGACGTATACATTGTAAAATGAGAAATAATCGAACCGCAAACATTCAAATTAAATATAATAAAAGAATATTTTACTAATGATAGTTAAATAATTATGTACGAACTGGAAAAGGAGAAAAATGCGAAACCATTTTTAGCAAATATATTAGTTTTAGTTTCGAACTTTTAAAAAGTCATTATCAGTTAGAATCTGTTTGCGAAATACAATTAATGAAAGTAACGAAAAGGAGTATAAAGCATGTGTTACTTACAATTTTCTCGAAAAATTAACAGCAAAAAAACGGTTATGAGAAAACAAACAAAAGAACAATGTTCACAAGGACCGTTTTCAACTTATATATATAATAAACAAACAACAAGACGAAAAGTTCAGAATAACCGACAAATTTAAAATCTTCGAGTAACAAGATCAAATATATTTATATTACGCTGACAAGTTTAACGCAAATACATTGATATGGTGTGACGTACACATTGTAAACCCAGAATAATAATGGAACCGCAAACATTTAAACTAAATATAATAAAATAGTATCTTACTAATGATAGTTAAATGTGCCAACTGGAAAAGGAGAAAAATCAAAACCATTTATGTAAAGTACTTTGATCAAGATATGAAAAAAGATGTTTGTTAGGGAAGTCAAATTATTCATTCAATAAGAGTATATTACTTTTATTCTTGTGCTTTTCTATTTCAAACTATTCCAACAAGTCAATTTTGTTCCTTTCTTTCAATTATGTAGTAATTTAACATAGTCTATTTTGTGTCCAGTTTCTTTGTAGTGTTTGAATATACTAGATGAACTCTTAGTTTTGTGCTCTTGTAAACCTTTTCCCAATTTTCTTCCTGTTTGACCTATGCATACGGCTTTGCAGTTAATACGTTCCAATTTATATACTCCGCTCTTTTCGAAGATGGAATTTTCCTCTTTGTGGTTAGACAACAATTGAGAAATCTGTGTAGTGGATTTGTATGCCGGTGTTATATTATGTTTTGGAAAATATGTTTAGGTTTTATATTAAAGTGATTGTAACTGATAGGTTTGTATTTAACTTCTATGGAATTGTTAGGATGAGTATTTGTGTATAAAGGATCCCGTTTTGCCTCAATTTGTGATTTGATGTTCTTGATATAGTTTGTGGGATATCCGTTATGTTTTGCTAGGTTGTGGATATATCCCAATTCAATTTTTCTGTTGTCATTACATAAGGGATATTTGGAAATAGAATACAGCCAAACTGTGTGGTAGTGGGTGAAAGGAATTGATGGGAATAATGGTGGGTATAGCAGAAGTTTTACGGAATATGTTATATGTCCATCCATCTTGTGTTCTGTTAAGTGTCAAATCGGGGCAATCTAATTTCTTAACCTTCTCAATCTCCATGGTGAAATTTAATCTTTTATGTATATTATTCATGTACTGCAACATGTTCAAGGGTTCGTCTTTAGTGCTATTCCATAAACAGAATATCTACATTTCTCATCTACATATCTATTACGTGATGTGTTTATTTTATGGGTTACTGTGATCAATTATGTAACTTTGTTCAATATGGTCGAGGTACATATCAGCAAGGATAAATATGTATGCAAGGTAATGTATGTAATAATGCTTTCCAGTGGATTTTTATTAAATTCTTTATAATTGATAATATGCATGAAATTATAGGTTTTATTTAGATATGAATTGTCTAGATAAAATAATTTGTATAAATCGGAATGCTTTAGCTGCAAAGCGGTATACATAGGTCAAACCAGAAGAAAATTAGGAAAACGTTTACAAAAGCACCAAACTACGAGCTCATCAAGTATGTTTAAATGCCACAAAGAAACTGGGCACAAAATAGACTAGAATGTTAAACTACTACACAATTAATGCTTTAGAAAGGTCTGTGTTACTGATTTAATTAATTCTAAGAAAAAGGGAGAGTAAAGAAGTTTTACTAATCAGTTTAAAAATTTAGATTTTTAATATTTTCTTTAATTGTCGACCGGTTTCGGTATTAAAATACCATCTTCATGGACATAATAAGGTTTTTTTTTGGTTATAAACGTATCACTATAAACTAAAAATATCACATGTCAGATTATTGTAAAATTAGGTTAAAATTAACTTACGGTTATTATCTCTACGGACTATGCTAACTTGGTACATCGATCTTGAAAAATTGCACTGTATTTCGTGAAACCTCTTCGAAATACAGTGCAAGATTAATTACATTGTCAGTCCTGAAAAACTACCAGTATACTCACCAGTATTTTAAACCCTCACCAATGTTTTATATGGACTGGATTGAGAGGCTAAATAACTGCGTGCAAAGTACTTTAGAGAGAAAAGATTATCCCGACACTGTGGTGGTTATTAAGTTCTTTATTTTGATCCCAATCAGTATTTGAAGAGAGTATAGCACCGAAAGGCGGATCTAACCCTTACTAGGATTACCTAAGCAATGACATATAGAGTACGTTTAACCCAGCGCATTCGTTCTGATTGAAACTAGACCTAACGGAATGAAAGTTGATCCTTTAGCGGGCATCCCTTTGGAAACATGGGCGAATCGACAAATCCGATGAAATAAATCAATATGAATGAAAAAGGATAGAAAATGAAACGACTTACTTTAGTACTCTAGTTTCTGTGTAGACAAATCTGCTACCTCTGTCAATTTAATCCACTTGCTGATCCATCTTCTAACGCGGTAGTCACAAAGGTAAAAGCGTTCCGTGTTAATATTTCGCGGTTTCTTACAGGCGACATCTTCAGATGTCCTAATCCAGATGTCCATTTTCAGAAACCAAAGCTAAAAATAAAGCTAGATGTGATCTCTTCAAATAGTCGGTAACTACAAGGTCCACCGTTTGTTCAGAGATGACATCACACTAAATTTGTATCAATCATTTGTAGTCACCCGATGTTTCAGTTGACTCAATTAATTGAAATAATCAATCAAATATTAATTTTGTAGTATTTGTTTTCTCTGTATATGTTTTACTTACTGGCTGTTCGTTTAACTGGCAATAATAGTCACCATTAGGTCCCTTTTAAACAGAATTGAAAAGTTTTTATTCGTGCATTCGACAATGAGTCCGCCGAAATTCTATTATTATTCCACTCACAGCCAACTTATGCAAATGAAGGTTACAGTTTCGCTTATTCACATGCCCCTCCTGAAATATATTCTGAGAATTCTCATTTGCGGTTCGGTGCGCGTAGGCGGACGCTAGTCCCATATATGTCAGTTCGACGGTATTTTTCATTATTTCTGAAACACTTTTCGAATTCTAATCTATCCCTAGCGGACACTTAGTTTCGAAGCCAAAACTTTGAGCGGTGTTCCGGAATGTAGAAGCACCGATTCGCGTACAGCACCGTCTGAGCCCGCCAATAAATCCTTGTTAAAAAGTTCGCGTGGTTTGTTGCGCGAAAACGGCCCGGGTGGATATATTAGCGGAAAAAGGGGACGTTGTAATATGATTTACATATACCGCTGACGTTGTATATACATAAAATGGCGGAAAGTACCGCGATGTTAGTTGAAAATGGGAGGTTAAGACGAAGTGAGATAATTCTCATAAGATTTATGTCTTGGGAATGGGTGCAGTGTTTTTGAAATGAGGTTTCTTCCTTACATCTCTATTTATATAACTGTGTTATGAATAATGTAATGTTTTGTTATGGAATCAGATACCGTGCTTTCATTGAAAGCTAATAACTGAACTAAGAAAAAATAATAATACAGACTCAGAAACTTCTTGGATACAAACTGCCATAGTATGTATGATTGAGTGGGTAAATAAATATCAAGTATGCCCAGCGAAGAATATAATGACTTTCCACTACCTGAGGTAATAATCATTTCAAACTAATTATATCATCTAAAAAAATGTTGATTGTAATATCTTGGGATAAATTCCAGTCGTCATTGCATTTTCCAATTTATGTAACTTGATGGAACTATACGAAACAATTGGTGACACCAGTAAGTCTTCCACGCCAACTCAGTTATTCAACACTCGGAGAGTTCTGCAGAGCCCAATTCTGTCAATGTAATGACTTTTCAAATTAAACGTGTTGACTTCCGCGGTCATTGTTCATGCAAACTCTCCATTGGCGTTTCGCCGTTCATTACAGAGGGAAGCTTTAGAACTAACTGGCATAGTTCACTAAGTCGGTTCGGTTTGTTCAGGGCGTGCGGTTAGGCATCTCTATTGAGATTATTAGGAATTTAGCTATTTCAACTAACGATTGTTTTTTTAAGGCAGGGTTCTTCCTCCACCACACCTGAAAATTCATCATTAACCTGACCTGTTCTGCGAACAGGATAAGTCTCAGGATAAGCGAACAAGATAAAGTTTCTTAGACCAATTAAGAACTCACTGACAAAATCCAATGTAAAATTTCTTGGTACAGTGCAATAAAGTAGAGCTACATGTCCAAAGTACGACCAGCATAGGTTTTCAAGTTCTTACGATCATTAGAAGTATTTTCTAAAGAGAAGTAAATATTTTCGAATTTGGTTTTGTGACAAAGGCTTTAGTGTAAATCAAAAAGTCATCCGAAACGAATGCATGAAGGTTTCCGTTTTTGTAGGCTTATTATCAACCATTCAACGTCCTCCATATCCATATTTGAAACATAAACACATTAAATTTGCTAAAATTGTAATCTTAAATCGTAAATTTAGAGAAAGTTAAGGCTAACTTTTAGGTGAAGTATAAACAACGGGCGCGGACGACGCCGCTTATTTTCTTTCGATATTTGTTTAGTTGATGATTTTATGCAAAATTCATGAGAATGTTTTCTGCACTTGTAGCAATAAAAAAACAAACTGCATTCAACTAAAAATTAATTTATAAAACAGCTTACTTAGATTAAACTTTAAAACTGGTTCACTGTAAGAAATGGATGAGGATATTTTTTCAAAAAATGTGAAGTTGCACCATACATCCCAATTGTATTCTAATATAAAAATTACGTTGCTTACAAATATTTTGTAATACTTTAAAAGAATTAAAAGAAAAAAAATTTAAAAGTTAAAAGAATTTTCACATGCAATATAAAAAGTATATATTTCAACCTTGGGCGTAGTACGAAGCGAGATTCGACGTAATAGTGTTGATAAGTAATTTAATTTGGTTACGTAAGCGTTATAATACTGTATATGTATTGTAGTTGTTTGTTGGTCTGTAAATAGTAAGGATTGTTTACACACTATTCTAAAGGCTATTCTTTCTTAGAAATGCGAACTCACCATTATAAAATAAAGTCAACAATGCGCAGTAGTGCTATCAAGTCCACAAAAAAAAGTTCAAATAAGCTATAAGATAATAATGTAGGTCCGTACATTAGGAAAACAATAAATTTAGCAAAGATTATGAGAAATACTATCAAGTTATAGTTGTTATATTGTATTGTGAATTTTCCAGGTTATTTTTTTTAAACGATTTTTACGATTTTTTTAATTTGAAAATGTATGTTTTTTTTTTACTATTATGTAATCTAAATTTACATTTAGATTACATATTAGTAGCTACATTCTATTTATAGCTAAAATGCGTAATATTTGTTTAGAAATAGAATTTTAGTTAAAGTTCATAAAATCTAGCATCTTAGTTGTAGCGCTTGCTTCACAGTTTGAAACTACCGATTGCGGGAAGATTATTGATATCTGATACTACAAAAAGATTGAAAAAGGGCATTAAAGATAACTTCTTAATTAATCGAACTATTTCGAATAAATTAGTTTCGTATACTAAATCAGGTTGCAGATGTATAAATATTTATTAGTAAAGCACTTATATAAAACGATATATGTAATCAATAAAGACATATAGTACCATAACTATAGCAAGCTAATTTTATTATCCTCATTAGCAGTAACGCATGTATTTACTCTTGTGATACTTTTGAGTAACTACAATACCAAAATGCTGCGTAAACAAGCATGTGACTAACAATAAACTACACAATAGGCTTACAATATACTAACAATATAACAAAAAAATATGTAGCGGCTCATTTGCATACAATAGCATTCTTGTGCGGCAAATAAAGCTGTTAAAAACGGTACACAACTGTCATGTATCAACATTAAGCAACGTTATTGTCTGCATTTGTAACTACTTACCGGAAATAAGTACGTGTATTCTAATATATTGGGGTATACCTAATATATTAGAATAAACGCAAAATAAATGCAATCTTTTTGGAATAACAGTTACTTTAAAAGATATAGAAACTTAAAACCGCGTGGAATAATATATTGCACCGATTTTGTCCGAATAGGATTTATCAGCATACAAAAGAAGACAATTATAGTTTTAAATAGATTTTTAGGATAGTTCTGCCAAGATCTATCTTCTAAATAAAATCGGTTTAAAAAAATATATTTATAATAACTGAAAAACCATTAGCAACAACCTTATGTTGATGTCATATGGAATGACACGTACCGATATGATTGTATACAGCATTTGGTGTTCAATAGGAATTATCACCAGCGTTCCAGCAGATAAATATATTTTACGAGGTTTGAGTTAAAAAAATTCGTGGCTAGAACGGTATTGTTTTACATCATAAACTGCTTACACACATGCATGCATGGAACAACATATCTAAAAATAAACTAAAATTGCGTTTTGAACAATATTTTTTTAATAGCGGTATTCTTCCACACGTGTGATATAATAAACACATATAATAAACACTTTGTGTAACATTGACACATGAAAAAACAATTCCCAACCGCCATTAAAAATAGCGAGCAAGCGTTTGTGTTACTGTTAATTACTTCTAACCACAGGAAAATTAAATTATAGATATCTAATTACAATTACACAACCGGTGATTAATATCGCAATAAACATGGTTGGCGAATACTATATTGTTGATTGTTATTGCAGGAATTTAAAGAAATTAGTTCGATATGATCAAATTACAGATTATTGTTCGTAACTGAAACAATTAATATTTAATCAACCTTCAATTACTAACCCATCTAACCGTATATGTTGTGTTTTTATTGTATTCTAATAGTAATAGTGTAACGGGCTTCCGACGGACCGAACCTGCAACGGAAAAGCCAGCAGGTTCGCGTATGTTTTTTATATACGCTACGACAACCCGTCCGCACGGACTTACAGAATGAAAACAAAATTCAAAACAACGGACTGGTTCCAAAGTATTAAGTGATAAATTTTCAACGCATGAGCAGATATACAAACACTTTACTGAGGCATACCCAACACATTTTAAAACTTCGCTCAACAAAATAGGACCAACAATTTTTCCTAACGTGTTCTTGCCTGCTTCACATCTTCCATCATTGTTATTTAAATGTTTTGGTACCTAAATTAGACATATGCGTCACATTCGTTTGCATAGCCGGTTGAAATTTCCCGTGAATAAGTCATAAAATATTAAAGGGATACTTCTAGTAGCGGGAAAAGTGCGAGAAGGACAGGTTCCTAGGCGCATTACATGAGGCAGGGGAACAGTTCAAAAGTTACGGTTCGAGCAGCTGGACGTTCAGCGCGCTTGACGCTCTGCCGAACCGAGCAATATTATTTCGTCGATATTTCCATACAGTGAAGTGTTTTAAAAAAATTGTTTTTGGACTTTGTTTGTAAAGGTATGTAGATTACTTACTAATATTTTAATGATTAAAATTTGTTATCTTTAAGTCACGAATGCGCTTTATAATGTAGTGTTATAAAACCGTGTTTTGT
>JAWQRJ010001543.1:0-15583 GCA_033557515.1 Diorygopyx duplodentatus | reverse complement strand
TGCAGTTTTTTAGAAATTAATATTGGATATATCATAGAATAATATGATCGAAACAATTTTTTGATATCCCGCGCGTATTTTTCATTAAAAAATGATAAATGTTCATTGAAAAATATTAGAACTGATTTCTTAAATTTTAACGCGTCTATATTAAAAAATCGATAAAAAATTTAATTTTCATTTTATATGTGCAGTTTTTTAGAAATTTATATTGGATATATCATAAAATAATATGATCGAAACAATTTTTTGATAGCTCGCACAGATTTTTTATTAAAAAATGTTAAGTGTTCATTGAAAAATATTAGATCTGATTTCTTAAATTGTAACATGTCTATATTAAAAAATCGATAAAAAATTCAATTTTCAATTTAGATGTGCAGTTTTTTAGAAATTTATATTGGATATATCATAAAATAATATGATCTAAACAATTTTTTGATAGCTCGCACAGATTTTTTATTAAAAAATGTTAAGTCTTCATTGAAATATATTAGATCTGATTTCTTAAATTTTAACATGTCTATATTAAAAAATCGATAAAAAATTCAATTTTCATTTTAGATGTGCGGTTTTTTAGAAATTAATATTGGATATATCATAGAATATCATAGATTTAACGAACATATTGGGCACTTAAATTTGGGATAGGAGATCCAAAATTGACATTAATAATTTATTACTAATAAGGAAGATATTATCACTTCTAGAGAAGAAAAGTTAGATAGTAATGATGAATGGAAGATCTGCGCACTAACAATGGGAACTATTTCCGAAAAGCATTATTATTGTGAGGTGATGTGAAAAGGGAGTTATCTTCAACCCACAGTATCCATCATTGATTGACAGTTTTCCGAGAAGTTGTTGGACTGTTTACCCATCTACGGGTGATTTAAACCGCGCGTCCCGTCACGTAGACCGAAATCAGGTAGAACCATAAAGCAATTAACACGTTTCCTCTCGCTATCGCCAGACATGTTAGCTCAAAACCGTCATCCGACCGCGTTAATTACCCCCCGCATTAATCAGCCTGGTCGCGCATAAGACTACGGGTTATGTCCCGGACATAAGAGGACGCGGGTCATAACCCGCACGGCTGCGACGTCTTTACACGGTTATCAGTGCGGCAGTTCGGTGGTAGTCCAAGACCGTCACCGTCCCACGCGCGTTTCGACCGGGGACGTCTTCATTTTTACCAATCGCAACGGTCCCTGGCCGTCTTTTAAATAATTCGGTAACTCCAGACCGCCGTCTTTTGACGGGGCTACCGCCGCGCCGTCGTCTACCTGAGACCCGCGTGGAGGCCGGTTTTGGTGCCTCCACAAAAGCGGCACGGCCGTCGCTCCGGGTTTTGTTTGACTTTCAGCGGACGCGGTTTCGATATGGCGACTTGCGCGACGCGACTGTCTCTAAGGGCTGCCATGTTACCCTGTTGCTGGGGGGACTGAACACGTGAATCCAGCCATAACAAGAAGAAGCGGTAATCGCTGAACAAGCTTCAATAAATTTTAAAACATCGATTTTTCAAAATCCAAGATTTCAAATCAAAAACAAATGTCTGCTACGTCATTCTTTTGTAGCATAACAGATGTTATACCTTTATACCATAGGCTATGCTGACGATGTCTGAAAAAAAATGCAAGTTGCAAAGATGACCAAAGAATGATTTTCTGATCATTTCCTCCCTCAAAAACCGAAATGGTCTTATTCACCAGGAAGAGAAAGTTGGGCAACCTTGTAGCACCCAAACTCTCTAACAAACCTCTGTCTTTTGTCCCCGAGGTGAAATACTTAGGTGTTATCATCGACATAGGACTTAGATGGAACAGTCATTACAAAACTGTGACAACTTCAAGAAAGTGGAACACTTCATTAAGTTGTGATCTCGATGAGAGAATTGACACGAACTGTTTGGCGAACCAGACGTTGTAACAAATGCCTTTTTGGCATTTCCAACATTTCAACTTGCTTCTGTATAAATTCAATCAGTAAATCAAAGGTAGGCATTTCCATCGAACGACACTGACTTAAATAAAGCATTAAACTCGCCTTCGCATCCTGAGATAGGGCAACGATACAGATATAAACTAGCAATACAGAATTAGGTGATATTAGGCACCGCGGAAGTGGGCTTAATATCACCAAAAACATTTTTTTTCAAAATTGTATATTTGTTTGAAAAAACTAAATAGCATAAAATTGAATTTTGGAGGAAGAAAAAACTATTTACTTGAAAACCTTTTGAACAACTTCGTACAAAAGAGTGTTAGTTAACAAAAATACCCTTCATAAGTGTAACTGACTTTATAATGAAGAAGTAAAATTTTTATTGAAATGTCAGCTTTAGAATGTTAATTGCTTATACATAGTTCACTACTACACACGTTATTCGTAACAACTCATAGAAATCTGGCTGAAAGTGAGACGTCAAGAACACATTAAATTAAACAGATAAATTGAAAAAAATAAGAAATTATAATATAATGTAGATTCTCAACCGGTGAGCCGCATGAAAACTTAAATGGACCGCGTAAAGCTTTAGAATATTTGTTCATTTTATAAATATGTGTACATTTTTACTTTCTCTCTTAAAGAGAAAGTAATGCATTCGGTCCAAAATTTCGATGGTGAGATTTTGACATATCTGGACGAATTATGCTATTCTAAGACTAACCGGACCATTTTTGGCCATTGGTCTGTCCGCCTGTTTTGAAATTTTTGAAACGTATTAATCTATGCGAATTTATTTTACATCGAAAGAAAGCTAAAAGAACAAGCTTTCTGACAGTTCATAACACGTTTTATAACGAAAGATTAAAATAAACAAAAACCCTCTTTATGAAAATTATGTTTTCGATAATCTCATATAAGCATCCAAATTGTACTATCAAGTCTCTCCCTAGCACAACTTTGGAACAAATTAATCTATTCGAATTTATTTTACATCGAAAGAAAGCTAAAAAACAAGCTTTCTGGCAGTTCATAATACGTTTTATAACGAAAGATTAAAATAAACAAAAACCCTCTTTGAAAATTATGTTTTCGATAATCTCATATAAGCATCAAAACTGTAGTACTATCAAGTCTCTCCCTAGCACAACTTTGGAACAAATTAATCTATTCTAATTTGTTTTACATCGAAAGATAACTAAAAAAACAAGTTTTCTGGCAATTCATAATACGCTTTATAACGAAAGATTAAAATAAACAAAAACCCTCTTTGTTGCAAAATATTGTTTGGAAATTCTGTTTTCGATAATCTTATATAAGCATCAAAATTGTAATATCAAGTCTCTCCCTAACATAACTTTAGAACAAATTAATCTATTTCAATTTATTTTACATCGAAGGAGTGTTAAACATATTGATTAACTAAAATTAGTTTCTTTATACGTAGGCTACAAAAAAAAAATTTTTTTTAGTGGTCCGTGACTCGAAATCAGTTGAGAAAGGCTGCTTTAGTTAATAACTTGGTAAGAAAAAAAACATTTTTATCAAAACACCACTACGAATTCTACGGTATAATCGTATTCGCTTATGTTATCCTACAAATTTTCATTTTCATGAAAATTGATTTACAACCTTTCTCTGATTTATCATAGGTTCCTTAGGCCCCTGCGCAAAAGGTGAACAGTACCAATTGGACTCCACCAAACAAAAAGCCACTTGCCTATGCAAAAAAGACTATATCCGTTATCAAGGTAACTCCAGGTGTTACCGTCCATACACGCAGGGACCTTGTCCGTCGGGTCACATGCTGGTGAACGCGACGGCGTGCGAAGTTCAGCCGTGCAGGCGCGGCGAGCTTTACTTTCCGGAAGAGAGACGTTGCTACAGGATAGGCAGGAGGGGCCCGTGCCGTTCGGGGCAAGTGCTCACTTTCGATTTCGACACGAGGCCGTCGATCGACGGCAGCTCGTTCAACGGGGTCTGCAAGTGCGCGAAAACGAACAGTTGCGACCCGAAGACGGAGAAGAAGGATCGGGTGGAGTGCGAAACCTACAAGGCCCGATACAACAACGCCTGTTACAAGCTTTACACGCAGGGCCCTTGCACGAAGGGCGCTTGGTTAGCTCCGAAGCGACGGCCTAGAGACGGTTTGTGGGACGAAGAAGATATAGAAAACGAAGATAATACAGGTTTCTGCGAATGTATGCCGGGGTATACGAGCACGATTCGTATGGAAAAGAGCGGGGTGATTGTTGACTGTTTGTCGCCGACTGTGATTTTAGCAGATTATTTAAATAAAAACTTCTTGTCATATAATGACACTGACACTGGTGCAATAAATTAATTTTAGCAGGATAAGAGAAATAAATGAACTGAATTTTTGTACTTACTTGATACGTTTTCTTAAGTCCGATATGTTTGCCTCTAAGCTTTCGATTTTCTTGTCTTTCGCTTGGAGTTCTTGTTCTAGAGTAACCAATTTTTCAGTTTTCTCATCTAAAGTGTGCTGTAACGAAAGGTAAGTATAGTTGTAATAATCATGGGAAGTTTGTTATAAATTCCAGCTTACCAATAAGGAATCTTTTTCTCTATCGAAAGTCATCAGATTATTCCTCTCAACCAACAAATCATTTTTCAAATTTAACACTTCTTTATGACTACCCTCCTTCTGCATTTCTGCTGCTTTCACTTTTTCCTGCAACAGATACATTTCTCTTTCTGCCTGCATGAGTTGGCTCTGACAATCTGCCAATGCTCTATCAGTCTGTTCGTGTAACATCCTAAAAAAAAACGCAAATATTTCCAAAATAAACCAATTTTTTTTTTAAATTCATAATTACTTCAGTTGAGTATACATCGCCCTTTGCTGCATCAATTCGCTTTGACAACTCTTCAATTGCGTTGACATCATATCGCACTCCTCTTGTAAATTATTGATTGTAGCCCTTCTGGAACCTTGGGTATGCATAATTTCCCTACGATCCATTTCTAATTCTCGCACCTCCTTTTCCCGATCACGCAGTACGTTTTCAAGACGAGTTTTTTCTTGAGTGTAATTCTCGTGCAGAACGTTTATTCTGTGACGCAAAGCATCCCTTTCTTCTTCCAAATGTTGAATGTCTGCTCGTAGAAGATCGCGTTCTCGTTCTATTCGTTTAGATGAGGACTGTAAAAAAGAATACTGAAATAGTTTGATATCATTTTGTTTGTTTGATTTCAGATATGCTTCTTCATATTTTCTTCTTTTAGAGACACTGAAATACCAAAGGGGTTATAGAAATGATAAAAAAACCTACCCTATATGATAATGCATCATGTTCATCTTGAGTTCTGGCAGAATCTAGTTGTGTCAGAAGATTTTGTTTTTCCTGGCAAAGGCAACGATATTCCTGTTGAAATTTGGACAATTCTTGTTCCTTCGCGGTCAATTTCTGCTGGAGATCGGATAAAACTTTTGAACTTGCATTGTCAGTTTTGTCACACATCGTCTTCAATTTATTCATAAGAGCGTCGCATTCTTTTTTGTAAAAATCTCTTTCCTCTCTAAACTGTTCCAAAGAAGAAAACGCCTAAAAAAATTTGATTAAAGAAATTCCAAAGTAACGATTATAAGAAACACTGTAATATTATTATTATTGTGATCATTAAACATACCTTAGATTGCAGTTCGTTGATCTCTTGTCCAATAACTTCTTTTAAATGATCGAAACAAACGTTTTTCTGCTGTATTTCCCTTGTAATGAATTCTTCGATTCTTTTGATGCATTGATCAGGTTCTGGACAGAGAGTGATGATAGGAGACGTTGCTGCATCCTCAAGGCTCTTATTCTGAATAAACGGACTGTTATTGTTTGGAGTGTTGTCCGGAACCTTACAACTATGATCTCCTCCAGAATATATCCTGTGCGTTCTGGAGTTTTGCTTTCCTTTCTGTTTTGGAGGTGGAGAAGTCCTTTTTGTTTTGGAAGCATTGGTTCCAGAAGTTCGTCGTATTTCCTCCTTTGTTTTACAAGAAGAAACGTGGCAATATATGTGAAGATATGGAAAAAATTGTTGGTACTTACTATACTCTTCAAAGAGCCTTTGTTAAATTTCCCTGATAACCGCCTACCTTCAAGATCTGCAATTTTGCGCTTTTGTTCAGTATTCAATTGGACCAGTCGATCTATTTCCAGATTTAAATCATTTTCTGAAAAAAATAAAATAAGATTTCGATGGGCTTTAAAGAAATGGTAAGTCTTACCTATAATTCCATATTGCGTAACACGACCTGATGCTCGATTATTTTCCTCAAGTGTAGCCTCCAATATTCCTTGCAAATGTGTCTTTTCCGTGTTGGCTGCGTCCAGATCCGACAACAGTTCCTGTTTATTCCTTTTCAAGTCAATTGTTTCTTTTTCCAACCGTTGTATTTGCAATATTGCTTCGTGTAGCCGGTTCTGCAATCTAAATTGCATAATCAACTCAAAATACCTAGCGATTAAATAAATAATCGCTTACCTAGTGACCTTCTCTGTATTCGTCTTCACTGTACTATTACATTCTTGCTCCACGGCTAAAGCCATTTGGTCAATATCTTTCAACTCCTTTTCCAAAACCTTATTTCTTTCTGCTAACGTTAATGCTCTCTTCATTGCTTCATGTTGTTTTGCAATCGCATCTTTCAGTCTATTTTCTAAATCCGAATTTGCGCGCCTTAGGTTCGCAATTTCATCTTGCAGCTTTGCCATCTTATTTTCTACGTCTCTGTAGCAACAATCTTGATTTAACGCTTCTATCGGCCTACCGCCTCGCAACATTTCTGTTAGTCTTTGGATTTCCTTGTCACGACTATTTATCTTTAAGAGGGTAAGCAAATTTCGCAATTTGAAATAACAAAAATAGAATCAACAAAGCAGGTATACGTACGTACCTGGTTTTTGTAAGACTGATTTGCTTGTGCTAATTCTAACTTATCTCCTTTTAGCCTGCTAACTTCTTTCGAAAGATTTGTTATCTTATTATCAGCCATTGACATAGCAGTGCTTGTGTCTCGCGGCGTACTTTTGCCCTTTAACACAGCGGAAGTAGATGAACTTCTTAACGGTTTTGTGGCTAAAAAAATATTACTATCCAGTGATTCTTTAATAAATGTATGAAAGTTAGTTTCGGCATTATTAAAACATGTGGAAAAGGTACAATGCTAAACACCTGAATTGGCGTTCGAGATTAACAACTACTAAAGTTAGAAAGTTGTAGCACGCGACCCTCGATTACAGATACAAAGTACATTCTAACGGAAAACCGACCAATTGTTGCAGTGCATGGACCAAAAAAAAAAGGGGAATAAAACTGAATGAGCCCAAATCAGTACACAAAATTTTTATAAAGAAATAAAAAATAAATTACTTATCGGTGGATATCAACAACACTATCGTACAGCAAAATATCTAGGATTAACTTTAGATGCTAAGTTACGTTGGAAAGCAATTTAAAAAAGAAAAGTGAAGAATTGCGGCTAAAATATAAAAAAAATCATGGGCTAATAGGCAATCTACCTTATCTGTGCATTATAAATTAATGATATATAAGCAAATACTCAAACCTATATGAACTTATGGCGTGCAAATCTGGAGTTGCAGTTCAAAAAGCAATATAAATATAATACAATAATTTCAAAGCAGTCTTAAGTTTTAATGAACAAAATAAAGGTGCATTTCTCTTACCAGTTCTTCCTGTATTACTTTTTAATTGTCTGTTGCTCTTTGCTGTACCTTCAATTTCTAATAGTTTAACTTGACTTTTTAACGCTTCATTCTCCTTGTCGTAATCGCTTCTCTCTCGCTCGAGCTCACAAATTCGTTTCCTCAAATCTTTCTGCAATTTCTCATTTTGCTCCCTGTACTGCAAGAAAGCCAAGTGAAGCTCGTTGCACTCCTTAACCAATTTTGCGTTATCGCACTTGTACGGCTCAGCTCCCAGTAGTAAGGTATCTCGCTCCTGCGTAACCCAACACTGACAATTTTGACAGATGTTAACCGTGACTTCGACTACTTACCGTCACTATTTCCTGAGATATTTTTACGTATTTCTGCAAACTTTCCGTCGTTCGCAGCAAATCTCCAACCAATTTTTCAACCAGCGGCAAAGCCTCTGTCTGCAATTGTTGATTATAACCTAGCTCTTCCAGTTGGGTTTTTAAATTTAAATACCTCTGTTCCATTTTACTTAATTAACATATACCTTTTTTACGATTAAAACGATTGTTACGAGTTAAAATTGCTGTATTTATAAGTAAATAAACACGAAATTCTTTAAAGTTTGTGTTAATAACCCTACAGTAAACAAGCTGGTTATAACAAACATTTTTTATCACACACGCACTATAAAATAGAGAAATATAACATGTTAAACATAAAACGATAAAACGTCCTACAAACACGAGTGCAACGACTTTATTTGTTGTGATTGTAGATTTTCAAACTGACAGCCCAACAGTTCGTTGACAGATCGGTAATGGAGATTTCCTTTTATTTAAAAATTGAAGAAGGAATCTATTTTAATCTGCTAAAGTCATTCATAATACACTTTTATGCCATTTTTGTTGCATATCCGACAGTGTAACATGGAGTAATGCAATTTGGGAAAATGCAGTAACAAACGTGTGAAATCTACAATTTGCTAATAGACTTACACAAACATTTTGATTAGAAATTACAAATTATTTAGTTTAAAGCTTTTCAGTTGCTCTTTGATCAAAATTTCTGATAATCAAATTGATATAAACTATTTTTTTGAATATATGAATACTGTTTTTCTGAGTTTACTTAAATTATTTTTGTTTTTTTTTATTATTATTACGTCTCTAGCTACGTTTTAATCATTTGCTTATAGTTGTATATCTTACTATTTTATTATTTGAAATTTTAACCTTTGAGAGCCGTACTTCCATTCATTATCGGATGGGCTTTTAAATTTGATTTAAACTATCGTATTTAATGTTATTGCACTTTAAATTCAGGCAATTTAAAAGGTGAATTCAAAAAATTCAAACCGGCCTTCCACAGATAAAATTCAACATTTTCTAAATTTTTTATTTATTATATCCTTTAAAGTGTGAAAAACCATAATGAAATGTCCCGTTAATATTAAAGAGATATATTTCATCATCGATGACTATTAAAATTCTTTTTTGATACCTTTTAAATATCACAAAAATAATTTGTGTACTTTGGGTCTAACTATCTGATTGGTTTGATTTAAAGGGCTTAGCTTTTTTTAGCCAATAAGGAGCCTTTCTTCCCCACTCGATGTGTCTCTGTCTCTGTCGATATGCATCAACGTCAGTTATCAATTCATGCAATAATTTCTGATAAAAAGGCCACCTTGAACGGTGAAAGGACATTCGTATTTCGTGATATTGTCACCGTTAACGCTTGCTCTGATCGCTTTAACTAAGAAAACGAAATGGTAGGTCTTTTTTTGTACTATTTCCACAGTTTCTATAACATTTATAAGTATCGATAAGTGCGTTTAATTAAGAGCCATAAATATACAGATATTTCCTTCAATTATTATCTTTTTTTTTTTAGTCTGAACCAATTAAAGTAGTCGTTACTGGAGCCGCCGGACAAATTGCTTACTCATTACTGTTCATGATCGGAAAGGGCGATGTTTTCGGCCCCAATCAACCCCTCATTCTGCATTTGCTGGACATTCCTCCGATGATGAACGTACTGGAAGCCGTTCATATGGAATTGTGCGATAGCGCTTTGCCGTTATTGAGAGACGTCATCATCACCGACGACCCAAACGTTGCTTTTAACGAGGCCTCTGCCGCGTTTTTGGTCGGCGCTATGCCCAGAAAGCAAGGAATGGAGAGGAAAGATTTGTTGAGGTGAAGTATCTTGTTTGTTTGCTCAAGATTTCATTATCAGTTGTGTGGGTTATAAAATTAGGTCGTTACGACTTGTTTTCACATTTATTTTTGTAAATTATATAATGTTTTAATCAACTACACTGACAAAACGTCACATTGGCAATTGACAGATAAAATGTCAAATTGACAGATGAACTGTCAACTTGACAGTTGAACTGTCAACTTGACAGATGAAATGTCAACTTGACAGATGAAATGTCAAATTGACACTGACAACTGTTTGTAGTAACATTAGAGCTTTTTTGATAAATATTAAATAATACTCAATAATCTGTTGACTCAAAGCAGTTGAATTAAAAATTGAATAGCCAAAATTTGTGTATTTAAATTATTCTTATTATTACAGATCGAACATTAATATTTTCAAAACCCAAGGTGAAGCGATCGACAAATATGCAAAGAAAGACATCAAAGTTCTCGTTGTCGGTAACCCAGCGAATACCAACGCGTTCATCTGTGCCAAATATGCTCCTTCTGTGCCAAAGGAAAACTTTACCGCTATGACCCGTTTAGATCAGAACCGTGCCCAAGCGCAGGTCGCCTCGAAGTTAGGTGTACCGGTCAACGACGTTTATAACGTCGCGGTATGGGGCAACCACTCTTCGACCCAATATCCGGACATCTCCTTCACGATGGTTCGCAAATCGGGCGGCGACAGAAAAGCGCTCGATCTGATTCAGGACGACGAGTGGGTTCGCAAGGAATTCTTGCCGATGGTCCAAAATCGCGGAGCTGCGGTTATCGCAGCCAGGAAGCTGTCGTCGGCAATGTCTGCTGCTAAAGCCGCGGCGGATCACATGAAGGATTGGTGGTGCGGAACGCCGGAGGGACAATTCGTTAGTATGGGGGTAATGAGTGATGGAAGCTACGGGGCTCCCAAAGATGTTGTTTTCTCGTTCCCGCTTACTATTAAGAACAAAAAATGGAGTATCGTACAAGGGTTGATTTTAGACGCGTTTGGGCGTAGCAAATTTGATATTACAGCTAAAGAACTATTGGAGGAAAGAAATGATGCGTTGGAAATCATAGAAGCATGACTAGGCAACAAGCTTTAAATAATCAAACTTTAAGACACCGCAAACAACCTGCTTTTTATGCACACCTCAAAAAGAAATTATGAAACATTGCGTACTAACACACCTTTCTTGCTTCTTCTCCATTCCTTTTTGTCTTTGATTATTTAAAGCATAGCCTCGGACGTTTTTTTCTTTCTACATTTTGTATATTTTAAAAAATATTTTTGCAATTATTTTAAAACTATACACCCTGAATGATATTATACTGTTTTTTTTAATTAAAATATTGCAGGCATTCATTGTTTTTAATCAGTTTAGGTTAACTGTTAAAATTGTACGTACATAATGCAATAGAAAAATTTCTTAAATATGCTCAAAAAATTATAATTAGTTCTTAAGAAAAGTGTTGTTTCTAAGTATTTTTATTTACATTTGAACTGGTATGCACTAAGGCTGTTACAAGTTTTATGTGTAGTGTCACAAGAGATGTATCCTGTTAAAAATATATAAAAAGTAATGTTATACAAAGTGTATTTACTACATATGTACAACGATTCGATTTTGGAGTTTTCTTCCACTTTTTTGCTATCAATAACTCTGTAAACGCTCTATTGGCTCTGAATTGTAGATACACCTATATAATACGTGTACGTATATTTTAAGAATTTAAATCTATAGGTATAATCCTTTTTGGTTGCATTTGTTATATCATTTTTTGACAAATTGTTTTTCTACTAGAGTAAGTTTTTGTTAATGTGAAAAATTTGTTTGTACCTAATAGCGGAATAATGAATAAAGTAATGTTTTAATCAGGAAACTTTTTCATTACAATAACTTGATTAATTGTCATGCACAACTATTATAATTTATTATTTTGATGAGAATGATAAATTATAATATTTGTGCATTATGATTCACAAATTTTAAGTTTAAACTAATTATTCTTTGTAATTAATACTAGTGCTGCTTTTCGAATTTCTTCTTCAACATCCGAGAAATCCAAAAGCCATCCAAGAGTTTTTTCGGAATAGGAGGCGAAAATAGCCCACTTTCTGTGAAGTTCGAAAAGTGTCATTTTCAGAAAGATGTAGCTCACTTGGTAATGGGTTTAGAAAAAAGTTACCCGAATGAAATTTGTAGAGAATTGAATGCTCTTTCTTTTTGTCATGGGATAGGGTAGGCAAAGATTGCATAGTTTGCAAAAAAATGATAAAAGGTCATCAATTTCGTGTTTTTTTAGCTCCACAAAGTTTAGCCTCCAGACATTTTATTGGAAAACTATTAATTCATGTTATTAGCATCCCCAAAAACAGTTTAAAAACATAAAATCTAGCAGACCTTTTGCATATATCGGCTATATTTTCTTACTATTGGACTGGACTATTAACAAAATATTTTCAGAATTCTTGTAAAATGTCATAATTCACATTGATGGGTTATAGATTTTTATATACATAAAAATTCTTTATTTATTACTCACATGATTTCAAACAACTCGTTATGCATAAAATTCGTAATATTAAGATAACTAACGTTCAACACTATTCATTTACGTGTTTAATAAACAAATATCTCCAAATAAATATATATGTACTACGTTTTGCTATAAGTACTTTAATATTACTTTTTCATGATAGAGATTAGGGATATATGTAGGTGGTAGTAAAGATAATAAACTTGTACAGATTACGTACACGATTACATTTTAATTTGTTCAATAATTGCGATAAAAGCTACATAAATTGCTATTTCGTTTGTTCTTTGAAATTGGTGAATCGAATTTCGCGGGCAAATTTGAAAGTTCGTTTCAGGCGGACGAAAAAGTTGGTATCCGGTCCTGCTGAACCAAAAAACGCCAAAGGTCAAAGATTTATTTGGGTAAGTGTCAATTATTTTTTAAACTTATCCGGAATTCGAAACCACGTGCGTTTCCGTGTCGGTCTCGTAGTTTGTAGGCTGATTTTTCTCAATTAAGTTTAGCAATGCCCGAAAATTACTACTGGTAGTAAAGTGTTTTATTTTCATTTTAAATCTATATTTATACATTCAGAACCGCTGATAGGACCGTTTTTGATCGCTCCCTATCAGTTCTCGCATAATTTATTCTCGCAGATCCCAAAAATCTGGCGTTTAACTTCACTTAAGTGCGACCTAACCTAGAAATCGTCTAAGATCGAAATATGACACAACGTTGTCTGTTGCAGCCTTGATAACTTTTTCCACAAAGTGACAGATATGGAATCTCCCAGAAAAAATAACGACTGTTATTTTTATTACTACTCAACTTGCACAAAGGTGAGTTTTGGAAGTATTTACGGGAACATATGGAGGGTTACTAAACGGATGTGTATTGCAGGGAGATAACTGTACGTTTAGACATGAGCCGTCTGCATTGGGTTGTGAGACCACTTGTCAATTTTGGAAAGAGGGAAAATGCATAAACGTACGGTGCAATTTTCGTCACATGGAACTAAGGGTACGTATGTCCAAATAACATCTTTATGGCTTGTACTTTACGAATATGGAATGTTCGCTTTGTTTTATGTGTCATTTTTTTATGGGTAGTTTACAGCTGCTTTACATGAACAAATCAGAAAGCTTTATTTGACCTGAACATGTGGTGTTATAGTTGAAATACCGAAACGGTCAATACACGTCATTAAAACATATGTAATGCCAAAATTTAATAGATATCGGGATTTTAAAAAAAAATTGCATTACATTTAAAAAAACAGAATGGTAAATTTGACTTTTCAGGTTAATCACACATTAATTGACTACAATAACTTTTTAAAGCATTCCACTTTTAAACACTACAATTAAACACTTGCAAGCAGTTCCTCTTTTATTCGGTAAACCGTTAAGAAAATTAATTGGAGTCCTTCGATAAATTCATTTCTTTCTTTAGAAATATTAGAAGTAATCAATATATATGTTGTAATGAAACAAGATTAACGTTCTACAATAATGTTTTTTATTCCCTTCCATGTGTTTACATATCATTTGATATCATTCTGCATGAATTCCTAAATTTAACCAATATTGTTTCCTTTATTGTTTTTGTAAGTTTATAAATTATCTACTAAAATTTGAAACACTACGCATAAATAATGTTTAAATTGACGTGTGCCGAAAAATAATGATTTGCCAACCGACCCCTACAAACTAAAAAGTGATGCTGATGCGGTTGGAAAAGAATCACATATTTGAAGTTATGTAATATGCCAATATTTTAAAGTAATAAAAAATGCAGTAATTTTTTATATAAAAAACGAATAAAACTATATCGCGCAGAAAAAGAAAGCATTAGGTCAGCTGTTACGTTCGTTCCATTATTTATTTTCAGCACTGACAGATCTGAAAGTAACCGAAGTTACTAATGACGTCAAGATACAATCTACCGCGGTTAATTGGAACTCACCCATACCGAAACCAGTCAATGCATGCCATTAAAATATATGTAATGCCAACATTCAATAGAATATGGGGACCTAAAAAAAAGTGCGTGAAATTTAACAAATCAAAACGGTAAATTTGACGTTTCGCGTTTGATTTGTAGCGGTTAGTAAAAACCTCTCTGTTTTTTTACTGGGTGGTCGAAGAGTCTGGAAACCTCCCGATAACTTTCGAAGGGATTGAGATAGAAGTTTCAAATTTTGGAAAATTGGATTCGGTGCGCGTACACTGAAGTGATCGGAAGGCTCCTCCCGACCGCGCGGACCAGAGGAAATAAAAATGAACTCACAATAAAACTTAATCTAAACAAGTAAACCAAAACAAAAGAAAAAAACTTAAACTTGGTTAGCTGCTTAACTTAAACTTAATCCAAAACAAGTAAGGTTAATCTTAAAATATATCAAAATAAAACATAATACAGTACACTCTTGGTAACGTGAACACAAAAAAATTAAGCAAGTTCAAGTTATCGCACATGTTCACATTAGCGGGCGGACAGTTTAGCAAGAAAAAAAGAAGTGTTTTTCAACGCAAAGTTTTATTTTGTAATTAAAAAAACTAATTTACAAGAACGACAAATACATTTTTACCCCTACATTTTCTTCTAAATATTTTTTGTAGATAAAACGCTTGTAATTTTAGTTTGCTTATGTTTCTGCATAGTTTGTGATAAAATAGCTTTTTCATACAAGTTTTTTAAACACAAAATATCTGCCAAATCGGCGTTGTTTTGGTGGGCCTACTCCAATGATACCTGTAGTGCGTTAACACCTTCTGAATGTTTTACCCTACGTTCCTCAATTTTATTTATGATTGTGTCTTCATCATCCGTAACGTCGTCGTCTATTGTATCTTTCTTGGCTTCCTGAATGTCTGCATTCCATTTTTTTGTATCTGATATCGTACATACCAACAATTTTCAATTTCTCTTACAGACTCAAGCTGAATTGTATGTAGCAGCCCTATTGTTTTGGACATAACAGTTTCGGTTTCTTCATCCTTTCAGATTTTCCTTAGTTTATTTAATGGGATATTGTCTTCATCAGTAAATTCATAATTCCTGGACAGAAGAGGACACCTACATTTTGAAATCGTTTTGGGTGTTAATTTTGTCCAAGCACTATATAAATGTAGCACAGCGTCTTTGAGGCTCATTTTTCTCAGTTGTTCCCCAACATTTTCATTATAAGCTACAATATAACTTAATAAACTTTTTCGATAGTACAGCTTTGTTAATCTCAAT
>JAWQRJ010001542.1:0-15583 GCA_033557515.1 Diorygopyx duplodentatus | reverse complement strand
CAGTAAGAGCTACACACTCCATCAAAGGAACAATATGGGGGTGTTTATCTAAGCTGTTCAGACCTTCTTTTGTTTTTCCAAAAAAATGCATCGCCTACTAAATATCCTGAAAAAACTGAAAATTGTCATTTTCTTCAAATATGAACATTTTCTATATTATTTATTGTATCAACAAATTTCGTGGGAAAAAGTTATAGATATCAAAATATTCTGTAGGATAGATTACAAAAATGTTTTTTACCTTGCACCAGTTTCGAGATATGAGCCAAAGTTGTATTTTTTTAAACAGAAACCACACTTGATTTTGACATTATTAACTTACTTGATTTTTTTCCTTCCCAACTATATAAAGTTCGAGATACTTATCTTTCATACTTTAGGAGATATGAAGAAAAATCATATTCCACCCATATTTTAACCCACATCACACTATCCATGGTTGAAACAAAAGACTACACATCTGTCAATAATATAGTTAAACCATTCTTGTGTCGTAAGTTATTGTTGCCGTCAATTATTCATATTCTACATTTCCAATCTATGAAAAAACGGATATGTTTGTTACCTACATAAGGTGCAATCCAAATTCAACTGCGCCAGTAAATGAATATTTAAATTTATACCCCGACAGAATGCAGCCTCATAGAACTTTGTTTCGCCGTCTGGAGCAAAATCTACGAGAAGGTGGCTGCTTTACTGCAGTTCGTTCTGCAACATACTAAAAAGAAAATGAAGATGTCCAAATATGTAGATGTGCTAGCCGTGGTTAATATTGAGCTACCACCTCAGTAAGAAAAATCTCCACTGAGCGCGGTATGGCAAGGAGTACCTTTCATCGCATTTTAAAGAAAAATAAATGATGCCAATCAAGCCAATGATATTTCCTAATAAAATTCTTTGGAGTGATGAAAATCGATTTACAAACAACGGCATTTACAATCGGAATAATTGCCATTATTGGAATAATGAAAATCTGAAAATAGTACGACAGTAACGTTTTCGACGAATTTGGATTTAACGTGTGGTGCGGCATTTTGGGAAACCGTTTATTAGGTCCCTTTATTTTTAACGAAACACTTAACTCAAACAGATATCTCGAATTGCTGCAACAGGAAATTGAAGATACGTTGGATCATCTACCAATTCAAGAGGAGAGAACTATTTTCTTTCAGCAGGACGGCGCCCCGGCACATAATTCAAGACTTGTTGCTGAATATTTAGCAACAAGATATGGAAATCGGTGAATTGCAACCAACGGTCCCATACGATAGCCAGCGAGATCTCCGGATTTGTCCCCACTAGATTTTTCCTCTGGGGCCATATAAAAAATGTGTTATGCGGAACGAGTTATAACAGTATTAATGATTTGCAACAAAGTGTCAAGCAGGCTTTTAGCTCCGTTAGTATTCGTCAATTAATGAATTATAGAAAAAGTGTCCAAAAGCGTGTTACCAAATGTTTAGAAGTAAACGGCCGCCATACTGAACATGTTTTGCAGGAAAACTTTGGTTTATTGTTGTCGTGTTCATTATTACAATGTTTATTGTTTCCATGTTCCCTTTTTTTGCAATTCATTGACGTACTAAATTTGAGCAGAACTGTTTTTTTCAGAAAATCTTTTTTCTTTATATTTACTAAAGCATAAAAGGTAATAAATACTAGATATGTATTCTTTTGTTTTAAAAACAAAACATTGCCCTTAATCATGGATAGTGTGATGTGGCTTAAAATCTGTGTGGAATATGATTTTTCTTCATATTCCTAAAGTATGAAAGATAAATACCTCGAACCTTATATCGTTGGAAAGGGAACAAATCAAGTAATTTAATAATGTCAAAATGAACTATAGTTTCCTTCTAAAAAAATACAACTTTGGGTCACATCTCGAAACTGGTGCAAGGTAAAAAACAATTTTATGATCTATCTTACAGAATGTATTGATATCTACAATTTTTCCCTGGAAATTTATAGTAAATAATATGGAAAATATTTGAAGAAAAGGATGATCTTCAATATTTTCAGGATATCTAAATAGGCGATGCATTTTTTTTTTTGAAAAAACAAAAGAAGGTCTGAACGGCTTAAATATATTGTTCCCCCATATTGTTTCATTTATCCGAGTCTGTAGCTCTTACCGTTTCCAAGATGCCAATGGTGAGCATCGAATTTGGGACTTACTTAATTTGGGACTTGCGATTTTCGAAAACTAGGTGGACAAAAATGATTTTTCTGACTTTGAAATGTGGTAAATATTTTTAACTAGAACTGTTCTACTAAGTCTAGAGTACCTAAAAACACATAGGCGAAGTTCAGAAACGACAAAAGGTAAGCTAAAAGTCGAAAGTTTGCCTCCCGTGTTGCCCTCTTCCATTTGGTATTAGACGTAATTCTGTTGTCCATTTGTTGATATGTTGTGATGAATTCTTCTTCTTCTTTCTCATCTTCTCTCTCGTCGAACTGCATTATGTCTGGCTGATCTGACTGAAAAATCTCTGGTAACCCTTCGTGAACTTGAACTTTCTCAATCTCTTCACGCAGTCATTCTCTCTTTCGTAGTAATGCTTCAATTTGCTGAATGTTCCCAGATTTCACTTCTCAAAAAGGTAATTTGACCAAACAATCCCATATACTCAGCAATTCACATATTTGGAAGTCTTTAGAACAAAAGATGAGGTACTATGGTGGATTAATAGTAGATCTTAATTTAGTTGAAGTGGCAAAAGGGCTAATAGAAGTGTTAAGTAGAAACATCAACTTTTTGGTTCTTCAAGAACATACCCAAACGGAGAAAAAAGAAAATTTCTGTCTAATTTTATACCTAATGCTTATTAATCTTTACGATTATATGGGGAATTCTGAAAAATATTGGGTTGTTTTCCCAAAAATAACAAGTAGTCTTAAATCTTGGAGACGTTTACTTTTATGAACAATATGGACATAAATAAAACATCTTTTCACGAGACATAGTGAATAAAAGACCATACACGAGGCAACGGAGGGCGACTAACGTTGCGATTAAGACCTGAGTGCGGCCATTAAATTGATGTAGCGTCGATAAATTGTTGCTAAAAATGCAGAGGTGCCATCCCAGAATTGGGAAACTCGCGCTGCACAACACCAGCCTGCGTCCATACATCGCATGTTTACGATGCTTAAGTTCGTTTACGACATCTCTTAATTTATATCATTCGCCGCTTAACCGTTGTACGATTACCATCGAATTAATTAAACCATAAAGATATTAGGTACTTCAAGTCACATTATGGTATTTTTATACATTCCTCCTTCGTGTAATTTACCGTGCAGTGAAAGGACCAAGTAGCAGCGATGGAAGTAGAAGACTTAATTTATTATGCTATTTCATAGCGACCCGATAAACACTAAACGGAATTTCTGGATTTAATTAGTACGGCCGCCATATGTCGTACATTGTAAACCTAAGAATGTAAACACTGTATTAGTTCGTTATTGCCAGTTGTAACTAAACTTATCGTGTTATCCAATTGTAATAACCCTTAATTTAGCCCATTTCTTATGCTCAACAAAGAGTCAAGCACGTTAGCTTAATGGCTTCCGCTCGGCAGAATTGTTAATCGTGCTTTTTGCAGAAACATTAGTAACACAACCCGTGTTCGTTGTTTTAAAGACGTGAGGTTATGATTAAACACCGTCCTGTGCTTTCCTCTTGTATTCATCACGGTATGTATATAAATCATACCTCTCAATACCACATTCTTTGTATGAATCAAAGCGGGCTGAAATCAGTACCAATTATTTACAATACAAGATTTTATACATTAATTTGAGGAGTCACTACCTGAATTATAGCGATTGTAAATAATACCAATTTATGTAAATTAAATATTTATTATGTACTACACTCTTAACGGTATTAGTAAAAAATAAAGAAGTGTAGTTTTCTTTAGAGCAATTGCGATACGAACAATCTGCAATATACCATGGTGGAGTGCATAAGTTTAATTTAAATGTTTCTCTACTTACCTTTGTAATCAATAAACTATGAAAAAGAACTGGCAAGATTTGAAACTGATTCTTTACGATCGGGCTATACTTGTTGTTTCATTATTTTGAGCACAATTTTCTTTTATCCAGTTTTGCTTTTTCAAAACTACTTTTTGGGCTTCCTCTTACTGTGGTGTTTTGGATTCTTTAATCAAGAAGTAATAGACATAACCCATGTAAGATATGTTCTGTTTCAATTCCAAGTCGAATAGTTTGAAGTTTAAACATTCAAACGAAGAGCTCCAAGGTCCAAATACCTTAGTTCTTCGTTTGAATGTTTCAACGTACAAGCTGCGACTTTCTACATTGAACTTTTTATAAGTTTTCTGGTCTGTGAATCGAATCAGTATATTAGAAAAAGTGCATCGTTAGCCAATTAACTTGAGTTACAGTTGAGTTAAAATTGATATCGATTGAAATCTTTACCTTGAGACAACACTTCCTTTTGTTTCTTTCACGTTCTCGGATCACGCGATTTCACAATAATATTAAATCATTTTTATGTGTCGTTACGGCGATCGTGATCAGAACGGTTTGTACAACAGTTTTAATATCCCTATTATTTGTGTTTGTTGATCGTTTACGACAATCGTGGTACCTATAACTTAACGTGTTTCTATAACCACAAATGCTTCACCATTCTATTTTTTTTTATTTAAAACATGGAACGAATTAAATTTAGGACACCAACTTAACGAATATAATGCCATCTATTTATAGAGTATTATCTTTGCATTAAGATATGTGTAACAGAAAAGTATGTTATGAATAATATTGCTTGCAAATACTCATTAAATCAAATCCGTTATGCAGCTGTAATATATTCATTTTCATTCTTTACTAATTGTATGTCGATAAAACATAGTTCGACATGTCAAGAGACACTGTTATGTTATACTTCTTTGGTGTACAAATGTAAATTTATATCCATTTCAAAAGTAGTACAAAGTAATACAGTATAATAATTTATTACTTATATGATTCTTAAATGACAGATTCTTAAATGACATACTTACCTTGTTGAGTAGAAAAAAACGCAAAGTGGATAATAATAATAAAAGAAAACCATTAAAATGTATAGATATCAGTTTTATTGCATCAATTTACAATATAGTATGGTACATCGTAATATTTAATTAAATTATCAGAGTTATAATATCATCATCTAAATACTTTTTACTATACAAACAGCATAGGTACATAATTTCTGCATTGTTAGAATTACAAATATACAACGTTACATCTCTTCGCATTATCTGTCTTTTCTTAAAAATAACTTAAAAAAATGACATAAATAAGCATTCAATCAAACTTTCACAGTACAAGTACAGCCAAACCATAATAATTTTAATAGTAATTGTACGTGCTTTGTTGAAGTAATCTTCTTCAATTATTACTGCTAAATATATACAAATAAAACATTCATTCATGTACAAAAATTCTTATCGTTAATAATAAATGTACTATTCTTCTTTTTAAAATAAATAAATATTGCTAAATATCTATGTACTTTTTCGTTTCGATCTGGTTCTTTAATTAACTAATATTGTATGGATTATTTTAAGCGATTTTATCACACAATGCTTAGCAGTCGATACGAAAACATTATTTTTTGCTTGCCACCCAAAAAAAAAACAACCCAAAAAGACTTTTGACCATAAACGCAATCAATGAAGACTAAAAAAGAACAAGTGAAAAAAAGCTCGCTGGCCAAATTCGAGTGCCACACATGCAGTTGGCAATTGTATGTTCAAATGAATGGTACATTAATCCATTTTTTTGCTGGCACTTGGCTCGAGGAATTGTAGAATTGGTAAAACGACGCTTGAAACAATCGGTTCAACTGTAACGGGAAAAGAATAAAAAAGGACGCAACAAAAGAAATGCGTTCGCGTACCGCTGCTTCTGTAAATGTCCCAATGGACGATTGTTCCATTTTCGTAAGTGAATCGAGTGGAATGACGTGATTTGCAACAATCGGAAGATGCCTTGCAGTGTCCTCGTATGGTTGACAGCAGTGAAATTACTCAATTTACTTCAAAGACCATACAAATGAAAAACAATTTCAAACAGTACCCCCCATAAAAATGCAATTCCAATAACTCGATTCACTTCCAGAAACCATCAAGGTGTAAACCAGAACGGAAAATTGACGAAAAAAATATCACGAACTAATAAAACACTAAATCACATCTCACTACGACTTCTTCGCGTGCATTTCTTGCAGTTCTTCTTCCTCCTTGGACAGAGGTATCGTCGAGTGGTTGTACAGTCCTTGGGCCATCAGCTGTAACGCCAGTGGATTTTTCTGCCCCGAAGCCTTCTTGATTTTCGCCCTCTTGTTCTGGAACCATATTTTAATTTGGGCCTCGTTCAAACCCAACTCCTGACTCAGCTGCTGCCTTCTTCTTTCAGTCAGGTAACGATTCTCGGCGAATTCGTGTTTCAGCCTTGCCAGTTGAGCTCCGGAAAATGCTGTTCTGGGACGTTTTTCTTCGGGTGTTGCCGCTGCTGGTTTTGTACCTGGCTTTTTTACTCGTCTCGTTCTTGGACCTGAAAAAAATAAATCATTCCAGTTATCATTATCACAATTGAAACATTTGAAATAAAAAAAATAATTAAAATGTTTTTGACAAAAGTTGTTTGGAGTGGAGTTGATTAACTATTTACAGGTCGGCGTCGTGCTTTGAAAGAGACATTTTTGGAAAAGTTTCCATTCAAACCTCCCGAAAATTTCAATTTGTCCATCAAAACTTAGAACTTGCATTATATTAATTATAAAATTGTATAATTGATGATGAAAAAGTGCAAAACATAGATTGAAAATAAATCATAATGACCAGCGTTCGCATTAAAAGGCATTAGAAATAGTGGAAAAGGCGCTTAAAAAGCATATCGATTTTGGCAAACAAAGTATTATCATATGCAAAAAAAACATAAAGAAAGCACATACATTTTGCAAAATTGTATAAATTATATATACATTTTTGAATAAATAAGCATTTATTTAGAGATTTGTAATACTTTATTCATATAACGGTAACATTTAAATACTTCAACAAAAACTTAAAAAAATGTTTAACATTGAGAACACATGTTCAGTCAAAAACTTTAAATAAAACAAACTTTTAAAACATTTTAATTCATAGATACAAAATAATATTTAATAATCGTAACGTGTATTTTTAAAAGGAAAACCTTTTTATTAACAGTTTTTAATAAAAATACAATTTAAAAACAAAATTATTTTTGTTTGAAACACGAAATTATTAAATGTTCATTAAAAGGTTCCATTTTAATGTTCGTCGATCACTTAAAACAATGTTTTTACAATTTGAAAAACTTTCGACATCAACACTGGTTATAGGTGCATATTTAAATTCGAAATGTAACTGTTAAATATATAACTGTATATAACTGTCCAATCAAGAATTCTGATTTGTTTAGAAAGAAAGGGGAACGATTTGATCACTTTCTTTAGTATTTTTGTCTTAGATTACCATAAAATAAGCTAAAATCATAACTACATTATGTCGTCAAGAACTAAACATGCGCAATATCTTGATAACACGATTTCCAATTTCCAAATTGATTTGTCACCCGAAATATGAAATCAACCAACCCAACTTACTAATGTCAAAATTGATTACTAATTGGTAGGCAACTCAAATTACAAATAATGAATGTATTGTCAGAGGATCGCTTTTGCAGCAAGAGCTCGAAAACTCTTCAATAATCAGAAAATGATACATTTTAGGTGTAGAGAAACCCTTATACCGTTTAACCAGGATTTTAATTCTACATTCGAGAAGATAAAAATAATTGGTAGGTGCCATTTAAAAAAAAATACTTTTTGTCATTTAAAGTTTCAAAATTCAATTTTGTAAAAAACGTACGTAAGAATGTCCCGTCTGGTATATTTCTGAAAAGTTCAATGTCTCAACTAATGGTTAATGAAGTATGAACATTATCGCATAAGTCTAATTATGAAAATTCGCTTTTTCAAAATATTGCTGCGGTTGCATAATTTTCGCCAAAAATTCAATATCTCGAAAACGATTAAGTTTAGGCCTGGCAAACGTATCACGAAAGTTGTTGAAAATTAAATATGGATTAAGAAAATAAAGTAAAATTGGGGTTATTCCATTTAAATTAACAAAGCTGTAGCCAGCTTATTGAAAATATTTTGATTTTTTAGCTCCCTTCCTACTAGAACTTTGACAATGAACACTTGTGCATTCAGATAATAATTATTTTCCAGTATACTAACATAAACTAATTCCCAATATAATAATAATAATAATATTCCCTAAATTCCATAACTAAATTATACCTTTTAAAAAGATATTGGTGTCAGCTAAAATATAGAAAATCTTTAAACATCGTTGTTCCTTTCACCCCGCTTGCTGTATCGAAATCCAATTGGAAAAGTTTTAAAACTGCTTTGGAAACTGCAAAAGCTTCTTAAATCTAATATTTACATATTTCGTAACGTCGATGGACGATATCTACTAAAGTAGAAGAAATACATCGACAGTTCCTTACAATACCTTACAATTTTATCTGACAATATTGGAAGTACAAGTTTTTGCGATAAAAAGTAAAGAACGAATAATTTTTAGTACAAAGAATCTAATGAAGTTGTTTTGAATTACATAATTTAAAAAAAAAATTAAAAATTCAATTTTATTTTCTGCCTAACGGGAACATCTAATTTTTGCTGCTTTCGTAACTTTGCTTAAAGATATCTGCTGAAGTAGGGGAGGTGGATAAAGAATCTATTATAAGAAAAGAAAGATATGTTAATTCTCTGTAAGAAACTACATATTTTAATAAGTAAAAATTATTAGCAAATAATGTTATGTAGGAAATTTCCCTACAATTCCTTCTATATTCTATTATTTTGGGAGAAATTTAAAGAATCATCCACCTTATAGATATATTTTCATCTTTCAGAACTTTGATTAAACATATCCTCCTAAAGTAGAGGAGACAGATAAAAAATCTTGAATAAAAAAGCAAAGTCCAGTTAATTTTCTGTAAGAAATCGTCTGTCTAGAATACGTTCTTAAAACAAGTGATTTAAGAGAAAATAAAAAAATTGCAGTTTAACCATGCAGTTTTATTTAAAAACAAATTTTATTGATACAACCAAAGAATATTGGAGGTACAAGAAAATTTTGAGAATAAAAAATAAAATACAAGAAATTTTTGGAGTTATTTTAAAGTTAATGAAGTTATTTTGAACCACGTAATATTGAAGAAATATCAAAAATCACTTAAGGCCACTTTCATTTAAGGCCATTATTTTGTAATTTGTTTGCATAACTCAAAATTAAATTGTTGTGCTTCAGAACATGAATGTAAGGATTCTGAAATTATTTGTTGCTTAGAATTAGTTATTTGCCAACTTTTTGCAAAATGCAAAATTGTTTGTGCATGATGCTTAATATTGTATTTTTTATCGCATCAATTTAAAATTAGGAACAACAATAATGCAACAAGGATCTAATCTTATAATAACTTACAACGTGGCGTGTTTATACAGGCACGGAAAAATAATCTGCCATTTTATTTTCTGCTTTGCTAGTATTTTTCTAAAACATCTTTTTCTAAAAAAAAATAATCTTTTGATGTAAAAGCTATTAAAGAACATTAATAGAATATGAATAACTAGGAACGATTCAGTTTTTCGTGATATATTTTTTTTCTTGTTCTACTATACGTTGTTATCGAAATCTTAAAATGAGTTGTTTTGATGAAGCTGCCTGCAATGGTTAGCGAAACGTCTACGGCAACTTTTTCGTACAACGTGTAATCAATTATAATGCCTCAATTAAGACTTGACTAACGCACTAATAATTAAACCATCCAAGATTAGGTAGAAAAAGTATTTTCAAATCAGTGTAAGCGTACACCACAATTATTTTCATCGAAATAGTTACTAGAATTCCAAAATTATTCCTGTATAATTATTTTAGAATTATAACAGTCCGGCAGGCCTCAGATAACTCAACAAGCCATGGGTCTTCTGACCCATGGCTTGTTGCGTTATCTCCCTCCATGCTTCCCTTTTTGGGCTTCCATCTTCCACTCTGTAATCTTCCATTCCTTAATATCACCCTTTATCTCGTCCATCGATCACGATCTCAGCCTCTCACGTCTTTTCCTTCTTCCTATTGAGCTTTCAAATACCGCTTCCACCGCTCTCTCTCTCTTTTCCCATTCTTACTATACATCACATCCGTCGTAGTCAGGCGTTGACCCTCCACCATTCCTTCACCATGTTTGGTTTCTTGTACAGTTCCTGCAGTTCTCTGTTCCTTCTTCTTTCCTATCTGCCATTTACCATTTTCCGTCGTTAATTTTTCTCAGTATTTCCTTTTCCATATTTCCATGTTTCTATCTTGTCTACCAATTTAGTTGCGTATTCTCTTTTCTTGTTTCGTAACAATTTCTAACACTTTTTTCTTTGTTTCTTATGCTTCTTTTGTGCTGTTTGTTCCCTTTCTCAACATTTCCATTTTTAATATTTTTCTTTCTTAATTCTGGTTTACATTCTGCATTAAACGAGTTTTAGCTTCTGTTTCTTCGTGCATAATGCTTTAGCTTTAGTGTGTTTTTTAATATTTCCCTCTTTCTTCTTCTTTTTCTAGCCTAGGATTGCTTTGTGCTTCTCCTTTTAGCATTTTTTCTTTCTGGCACTTCATGCTTCGTTCCTCACGTATATCCTTTGTATTCTTTAATTCGTCTTTTTCTATAAAAATGTGATCTATTTGCTTGACTTTGGTTGAAGAGCAGTCAGGTGATCTCCATGTTGCTTTGTAGATCTTCGCATTTGCATCACCCAGTATTATTTTTGTATGATATCTCTTTGGTTTTTTAATAATCTCTGTCTAGTGTGTTGCAGAAACCTTCTTATTTCTGCCTATTCGGTTGAATATTTCCCAATGTAATTTTTTGGCATTTTTCTCGTATTTTCAAATAACACATCCTATCCGACATTGGCTCAAACTTTAAAAAAATTTCAATCTCTCAAATTCTGTTTTTGGTACAGCTGTTGAAAAATACATAGTCGTCTATTTCTATTACTTATTGACCTCCTTGTTTAAAATAATTCCTATCATTACAAAATAATTCCTATAATTAGTAATTCCTTGGAATTTCTCAATGCATAATATTAACTGTAATATATAGCTATAAATCCTTCATAATTTCGATGGGTGCGAACTGTTGCCAAATGAGCACTGCAATTAAGCATAAATATTTATCCAGAAAAAACTGTACACCTAAAGAAAAACTTTTACATGCAGTCAAGAGGAGTAAAAACATTGACTTTCATCTTGTACAATTGTTATATCTAGTATTTTTCACTTTAAAATTATCGGCTAAAAATTGTTGTGTAATAACAATATTTCTCTGAGCTACTGTTTTAAAAATACGGTTGTGTGGAGATAACATTCATCATTTAGAGAAACAACATTAATCATTTAGAATACAGCACATTTTTAGTACGTGTCTTATAAGAGATTTTCATTTCGATCATTTGTCGAAAAAGTGCAGCAATTATGTTTTTTGTATTAATCTGATTTAAACCTGCTTTTTAAAGTTTTTTTTTTTTATAAAATACAACATCACCTCTGCGTTCAAAACAAACAAAATAATACATAATATCCTTACAAACTATAAAGCTAAAGACCCCTTTTTGAACTTTCACCTCACATTTCTCTTTATCTTTGTGTTCTCAAGTAGTGTTTAATTGTTGTATTTTAATGCTTTTACCGTCCACATTAACATTTATATGATTTTAACTGTCCGTTGGAAGATTTGTACCTTTTAAGTGTAAGTTTAGTTCTGCTATGGTTTTCATTAAAAAATACACAGGTTGTATCTAATATGTTAAAAATGAGAGAACAAGCGTGATACATACGTAGAAGTAGACATTTCTAGAGATCTGAAAATTTAGAGTAATTCAGACGTTGAGGTTTAATTAATTCTGAGCAGCGATTGGAAGTTTACAAGTGGTGTCATCAAAAATTTAGCAAAGACTCAAAGGAATTTACATTTTATATGCCATCAAAGTCTAAAATCAGGGGAGTCTCTTAATCATTGCGGCGATCATCGGAAAGCCAAAAAGTATGAACACCGGCCGCGAAAGCCTACAACAACGTCTAAAATCAGGGGCTTTTGATGAAAAATTAAATATTATTGGTTCGGTATTGCCAACGCTTAAATTAGCCACAACTTCTGTATAATAAGTCGATATTATTACAAGAATGATGTCTAATTTGCCCTTGATTGAGAGAAGTTTTTCAATGTCACAAAGAATAATTATAGATCATTGTAACAGCAAACAGGTGACGTCATTGAACCTCTAAATGACTTTAACAAGACATTTATTTTTTTCATTTACAAAAGAAAGAACACAATATATTTTTTTCTGTCCACTGTAATCCGAATATAGACACTTTTTTATTCCTTGGTCCATCTGGACGACATAACTTTGAATTGCAAAAGCCCGGCCGTCGTGGCCATTATTGCTGACGGATTTCCCAACGTTCTCCGCAGTTTGTCAACAACGCCAAGGCGTGTCGTTATCATGAATTTCGGCCGGAGGAAGCGCAGTTCCGAGAAGTTCGAAAATATGACGCTCACTCCGCTTCTTCCAGTGAGCAATCAATCAGCGCGTGGGACGAAAATTTTCGTCGTTCATTTATTTTTCGGACGGGGAACGCCCGGTTTGTCTATGGGAGAGGCGACCGATGAATCCGTTGACGTTTCATGGGTAATTCATGGGTTAATTTATATTCTATTGATGACCGGGCATTTATACAACGCTTAACGTATGTTAATGCAAGTTGGCCGGCAATTTCCAGTCCTCGAGACACGCAATTAACATAGTGTGCTTCGACTTGAAAGAGTATGTGTCACGCGTGGAGATTGACATCTACTTCCATACTAATAATATTCTATGTAAAAATACACCAGACTATGTGTTTAGTGCTTTGGAATCCCTTAAGACATTCAGCATTGGGAAAAAACCCTGTCGGGATTGTAATCCACTTTTTGCGTATAAAGTGTTTCCTCTTCATCCAATTTACCAGCTTTATCTGCACTAATTCGTTTTGACATAGCAGGCAAAGAAGAAACTTGAAAGCTGTTTTAACGTAACGGAATTTTATCATTTTTTCTTCTTTTAGTTTTTGATGCAATATGTGGATTGTCAAGGTGACGGGAGTTGAACACTAAGGTTAACCTGCGGATCCATTAAAGTCCCTAGATGTATAAAATACAAAATCGGAAGACAACTTACAACTGAAGTATATAAATATAAAAGCCAGATAACTAAATAATTTTAAATTAAATATAGACAGTATTTGGGAAACTCAGCAAGGATTCAAAGTTTGCACCAAAACAAACATATTTAATAATATCATTTTGAATATAAATAGGGAAATAACTGGACCGAGAACTGAGAGAGGCACTTTCTTGTTTCGGGTTTCATAGAACACTAAACTCCTTCCGCAACTTGTGACTGGTAAGGTACTCGTCAAGTTGCTGTCTTCGGAATCCACTTCCGGTCTTGTCGAGCCCAACGCTCTTCGCCCGCTCACCACTCCGTCTCTCCCCGTAATAAGCTCCACTTGTAAGTGTCACGCGAACACGCTAATTGTTTCCCCGAGGATATTGTCTTAACGTTGCCGATCCAATATAACTGTCACCAGTCACATCTTATTGTTAGAACGCGAGTTTCATCCGAAATTAAACGTCAAGTTGGCTGCCGCAGTGATGAGCACGTTTCGCTGTTACCGCAATGGCACTTCATAAATTCGCGTTAAGTTCATTCGTCGAAAATGTATGTGGAATGTGAGGTACACATGCCTTCGTGACTCTGTAGCTAACTTAACAAGTTTTCAAAAAGTGATGATCATTATTCCCGAAAGGCACCCTTCTCGTCCAATAAAGTAAAAAGGCCGCGTCATCAAATTTCCAACCCTAACACTCCTCCAACAGTATCACTTAGGAGGATCGTAAAGGAAATTGAAAATCCTTTCCTCAGAACGCAAGGAAAAATACATACCCCAAGAGGAATAGCACTAGGCGCTGCTGACTGCTCTGCCATTTTCGAACTCTCCATCAAAAGGGTGATTAATGAACACCTCCTTGCCAGCAGTTAATTCACTGCGGAACCTTCCCGTTCGCCAGCTCCTCGAAACGACGAAGATGATTGTGCGAAAATCGCTTTGCGCAAACAAGAAACTCTGCTTACTTCGCGGGTCGGCAGAAGAGACCCAGACAGCACCTCCGAGGAGATAAGAGACGGCTATATGGGATCCGAGGGAAATTGAATAAATTGATTGGCTCTCGCGGCTCGCATTATGAGATTTAATGAATTTCAATTTCGACGCTAGGTGGCGCGGATCGGGGAGGAGCCACCGATCCAATCGAGCGTTCGATTTCGTTTAGCGCCGCGCAAGCGGTGGCTAAATTACGCTTTTGTCCGCTATTAGATCGCGAATAGTGTGCGCTGGCCAGATGATGTGTACTTAGCAGGCGCTTCGTACGACCGGATGTAGCGGTGTGGTAAACTCCACTTTGTTCGTAACCGTAAGCAATCGATAGCCCTGCATTACGTTGGAGCAATCGACACTGATTGCCGCGTTCTAATCACATCGATTGAACGTTTACGCTAAACCGTGACTTCCAGTTTACTGGTGGAGTGGGGTGCAGGTATTGAAATAAAAACTAATTGGTGTGTTTTGGCATTGCACCAAATGATGGAAGAGAACAAACCGCTGGGAAAAGAAGTTAAAACACCCTTGAAGTTATGGGGAGATCAACATCGCTTGAATTAGGTTTAATAACAACGTCAATGTGAGATGTTAAAGCTGCTTTCTATAAGAGAAATAGAAAAAGTTTAGTTCAGTTTAGTTTTCAAAATTTTGAAACGAAGCTTATTCCCAGTATTAGAAAATAGTAAATACAGTGATGGTAATGAACTCAGGTAAGGTTGATTTATGGTCTTGGATACGTATACTCAACTTACGTCCTGTTTGACCTATGTAGAGACATTCACAATTATTACAAGCAACAGAATAAATGCCATTTTTTTCTAAAATAGATTCTGGGGAAAGTGAAGAATATGGAATGTTGGAAGATTATTTGTGTTTGTTATGGTTAAATCTACAAAGTTATTTTTATCGTGTTCAATTTCTAAGGTGGAGTTGGGATTAGTGTCTATATGATTTATACAGGTTATCTACCGTAGACCGCCCATTAGAAATATATGGGGAACTGATAAAGCTAGAAGTCTGAAAATTTGGATTTGAATATGGTAGGAGAAGAACTAAAAATATTTTCAATAAGCTGGCGGTTCCGGTTATACCGGAAGTTGACAACAGCTTTGTGAATTTAAATGGATTGACCACAATTTTAATTTTTTTCTTTATCTACATTCAATTTCCAATAATTTTCGTAATACGTTTGTCAGGCCAAAACTTAATCGTTTTCGAGATATTAAACTTTTTCGCAAAAATTATGCAAACCTCTTATGCAGAGA
>JAWQRJ010001541.1:0-15592 GCA_033557515.1 Diorygopyx duplodentatus | reverse complement strand
GATTTAGATACACACTTAAGAATGATTTAATGTGCGCAGAACATGACTGGCTTCAAAAATCTCTTTTTAAACCGTGTAGCTCCTTACAACCTTAACTTTTAAATAAAACACTTTTGAGGTGGTGGTAAATATGCACATAGTATATTTTTAAAATTTTCAAAACGGCGCAATAACAATGGCTTTTTCATCCATTCACATTTTCGTTTACTGGACCCTTCTATGTGCATTGAAGAAAGAGAATCAACATAAGCAGTTAACAGTGTCAGTTACCTACTTAATCTATTTTTCAGCTTATAGTTCCTTCTTTCTTCTCCTTAATATAAAGATGTTAAAATCCACAAAATGTCTTAACCATCTGTAACTGAAACGTGATTTTCAAGTTTCTTGTACGGATTTATGAAATATGAGTTCAGGGAACAGAACTTTACAGGCGTAATGCCCCCATTTTATGATATAACGCAATAAGTCGTATAACTCGAGTGTAAATAGAATTGGGTTGCTTTTGTAAAAATTTTACATCTGGGAGTTACGTAGAAACGTACCTACCAAAGGACGAAATAATTTCATTAACTTCAGTTATGAGTTATACCTTCTAGTGATAAATTTTTTAATTAAAGTTATTAAATATTAGCTTACTGTTCTGAACGTTTTAGTGGACACAATGAGAATCCGGTTAGGTACGGAGAATAGAGCGGTAATATTACTGCAATAAAAGGGTTTGTTTGATTAATATTCATATTTGCAACATTCTGTATCGATTAGTTGTCAATCATAAAATATCTGTTTTAAATATACATGTTCTGATCTTTATAAGTTTTAACGTGCAATTATTGATTGTTAAGGAAAAATTTTGGCACTTTCGTAAAAAATACCAACAAATCTGAAAAATATAAACGGTTCTCTACTGTCACCTGAAAAATTAGCAATCGCAAGACCTTGAAAATCAGTTTTACTCATATCACGAAGGGTAGTTTTTGTGTTTTAAAGTTAGTTTTCTATCGGTGTCCGATTTACTTTAATCTATCTTTGAAGATTGGACAACTTATAAATAATATATTCACTTAACACGTTGCTTAATCCATCACTTTTTACTTAACATATTCCTTTGAAATGCTCCCTTCACTCAGACATGGGATACTTTCATTGTGCGTATACACAAACAAGGACTGTTTACCTTTAGGGAATTCAAAATGGTATTTTATGAATAAAAGAATATAGAGCGAAACCGAAATAATTTTTTTTACAGAGAAAATTTTAACGCACGAATTTATACAGCAAAATACTACAGAAAATTATTGTGCCTGCGACTACAGCCACTATAAGAGATATGGAAAATATTTAATTTAAGGTTTTATTGGACTCGTGTGTTTACGGGTACAACAGGCTAAGTTGTACCCGTAAACACACGAACGCAATAAAACCTTACATTAAAGAGGTAAAAAGTTGTTTAACCCTTTTTCTTGGTTGCAATTTTTATGACAATGTAAGTTTGATTTGATATTATTGCCCTTTGGTAACTCTAACTTCAAAAGTGTGTTTAATATGTGTTGAAGTCATCGACTATTGCAAATCACCTGTAATGCGATACAAAATTTTAATTGCTTGGTAAATAATCAAGGTATGCTTACTTGTTATATTAAAAGGTGTTTTGGAGCGCTCGAAAATACCTCTGCATTTTTCACGAAAAACGACACTGAAGCAAAGTGGACGTGGGTTACCCACCCAGCTACGTAAGGACGCAATTAATTCAAGGTTGCACTAATATATTTTCGTTAGTTTACTCTATATTTGTTTACATTAAAGCGTTTTATTAAGATTAATTACTTGTTACGGGTTTAAAGAAAATTATGAAATCATTTGTTTATTAGCTAAGATTCTCAAATGTACATGGTGTGGCCTAAATTTTCTGGATTCAATATATTTTTATTCATTTACAACGGAGTGTATGATTCTTTAGTATACCTATTTTCCAGTTAAGTTCCCTTTTAAAACTGCGAATGCGCTTTTTTTCTGTTTTTTGTTTTCGAAGCCACGATTCGCTCACTGAGCAAAATTCCGCAGATAAGAGACATTATCGAGTCTTCCAAAGGTTTAAATTATTTTCATCTACGGAGCTGAAGGTAGTCAGACACCGTGGGAAAAATGTGAATCACTCCTACGTCCGCCTCCTACTGACAAAATTTGAAGAAATGGGATCAGCAGGAAACAAAAAAAAAAGTGTTGAAAAAGTATTGAACGAAGCAGCTCAACTTGAAGTATTGAGTCATTTTGCAATGATTCCAACATTTGTGTCTTCGTCAAGCGACCACCACAACTGAAATATCACATGAATCTGCACGTAAGATCCTAAAATTGAACAAATTTCATTCAAAACTACACCAAAGAAAGAATTCAAACTACACCGCAATTATTAAAATATAATAAAATTAAAATTTGCATTAAAATATTCGTATCAGTGATGAATCTAAGTTTTATCTCAATCAGCTACAGTTAATAAACATAATTGTCGGTATTGGAGCGACGAAAATTCACAAATTTTTGCACACCCAATGGCCTCAAAAAATTAATGTTTGGCCGGCATATTAATGATAGCACATCGGATCATTGTTTATTGATGAATACTTAAATGGAAACACTTACGTAGATGTTGGACAACATAATGGAACCTCTTATTATTCAAGAAGCTCCCTCAGTAGTACGCGAATTCTTAAATGAAAAGTTTCATGTGCAGTGGATTGGAAGAAGGTGTCCGATAGAATGGCCTGCGCGATCTCCCGATTTATTTCCCTTAAATTTTTATCTTTGGGGTTACCTGAAGTCAGCAGTGTATAAAACATAGCTTCCAACAATTGATGATCTTCAGCAACGGATTACAAGGGAATGTAAAGCAATAAGAAGGGAAACGTTTGAAAATGTTAGAATGGAATTTGAAAATCTATTGTGTCACTATTTACAAAATAATGGACAGCATTTTGAATAATTAATTAAATAAAATCTGAAATAATTTAAAAAAATGTCTCGAAAACGTGTTTTGACACTTTTGTTAGTTTTCGAATTGTTTGGACTGATAATTTTCAAATTGATACCTTGTATATACAAAATTTAAATGTATATCGCTAAAAAAATATGCAAATTATCTTGAAAAGTGTAATTTTATAAAATTCTTTAATGTGCTATAACTCTGTAACGAAACCAAATGGGACCACGATAATTTGGTTTTAATTAATTTATTTTGACGTATGTACCTCTTCTACTGGAACACCCTCTATAAGTATACTTCAAACTAATGTTAAATGTTAAGGTACACCTTTGCCATACATTTGATTTTATTATTTTTTAATGCACAGCTTCTTGAACACAGCAATTTCGTGTATTGAAATGTTTTTTTATATATTTCATATCGCATGAAATACAAATTTATTAATGGATTCAGTATGCGCATTTATTTGTTTTAGGCTATACTAATTATTTGTTGTCAGGACTCCCTGTCACTCCTAATGGAAAGCTTTTAAGAGAAATCGCTGTCAATTATATGTATATATCCTATTACTCCAATTAAGTTATTAAATAATATAGCAGATTTTTAAATACAAAACTGCTTTTGCACTGTTAAACACGAAAATGAATTTCAGTTTTAAAAAAATCGGATATGTTTCAGGCAAAGCATATCTGAATTTCAATCTATGGTTCGTTCTATACTTCATATTATAAACTTTATGCTTGTCCAATACATCTTGTATCAGAAGTAAGTAGTATTGAATAAACTCGAATTATTGTCGGTTATGTGGGTTACTGAAAAGACAGTTCTATATAAACAAAACTCATTGTCCTGATTGTAATATCATACCTGGCACGTCTTATCTCTTTCGAACGTTGCATCCAATTTTTTTATTTATTACAATTTGCATATATTGCAACTGTAAAAACAGTCTGTATTCTAATGGTTCACATCTACGCAGTTGTTCCTGTATAACACTAACACTAACTAATAATTTTTTTGCTGAACGAAAATGGGGTGGTCATATTATTTTTACTAATAATAAATTATTCTTATTCTATAAGTCGTGGATATAGTGTGCTGTAGAACAACACATTACCGATCTTTCGAAATAGGTTCATTCTAATGCCAGATTGTAGTAGAATTTGTTTGGAAGTCTGACCCCAAATAGAACTATTTAAACAAAAACCGTTTAATATTAGATAGGAGTTTTGCCGAGTTAATATCTTATCAATTAGAAACGTAAAAAAATACCACTGGTGTTGTAATGAAATGTAATGCTCTGTTTCGTTAATCATCTTCCATAAAAAAGTGTACTTATCTTGGATTAAGTTTCTTTATAGCACAGATGTTCTTTTTTAAACCTCGTAGTTAATATATTTTTACCAAGATTAATATTCTTTGGCTTAATTAAGGTACCTAATTTAAGAAAACTTGGGTTTATTGCTAATTATTCAGCGAAGTAAATTTAATAGTACAGCACAATTTTTATGGCCCTTAAAACTTAAAACTCCTGTGATTTTTTACTGAGTTCAGGTTTTATAACATCTATAAATTGCAGCACAATTAACTGAACGTCCAGTCTCCCGTGACCATAACTCCAAGTAGTTCATTTGTGAGGTACTTCAGTCCGTGTGATTACCATTACCTTTAAATGAAATTACAAAATTTTAGTTTATGCGCTTGGAGTAAAAGGTTGAAAAATCCTGAAAAGTCCTGAAAAATATACTATATATTTTTCAGGAATTGAAAATGATTGCAATTTCTAAATATTTTTAATCTCATTTCAAGTAAACTAGAAATACGACGAGCTATTTCAAGGTAGATAATTCCAGCGGTAAACTTTTGTAAACCGACACGGGAAAATAAACAAATAAAGTCGATTCAATCAATACACTCTGTTTAAGTGGTAAACTGTAGATGTACCTTGATAATGAAATGGGATCCTCTCTGATAAAAATGGTTAAATCCGGAAACCGAAAGTGTTTGTTTTTCTTATCGCATTGTTGATACAGATAGATAGTATTACCTTCTACAACTTGAAAATATAGGAAATTTTAAATAAACGTACTTTTATTGAACTACATATAGGTGCATTTAGAAACCAATTGCGTAAGAGCGAAATTATTGCGATATAACTTCGTGTTGTACCTTTTTAATTTTGTCCTATTATATTTAACAATAGCGTTATGTCCTGACGTTGTTCGTGAAAAGTAATTGGATAAAACAAGTAAATGAACGCTTATTAAAACTCAATAAATGTTCGTAGTTTCTTATTAAATCCATTATTCCCCTAGTTGTTGACGGCATATTCAAGGAACTACAATAAAATGAATGCAAAAAAATAACAAGTGAAAACAGATCTTATTTGTGACATTTGTTTCAAACAAATTTTAGAAAATACCAAATTCCAGTTCGTGAAGACGCATAAATTATCTTTTATATTTTTATGCATCCTATGATGGCCAAGCCTAAGCAAAAATGATTTAGCCGTTGTTAAATTTCGCAGCTATCATTTCGACTTTACTTGTGTGGTTACCAACATTCATTCTGCGTTGAAACACATTGAAAACGAACTGCAGATTACTTTTTATATTGCAACAGAATAATTGACTAAAAATCTGGTATAATCAACAAGCAGGCTAATTGAGATGTGACGAGTTTATTTTTGCTGCTCAGGCGTAAATTTCCAACCGTGTGTCGATATATCAAACCGCTTGTCCGCACTGCTATGGCGAAACGTCACCTCCTCATTAATATTAATGGATCCGCAATAGCAAATCTCCTTTCACACGCCTACCACGGAAGAAATAAAATCGTATTTGTATCACCCAGGCTTTAGAGTTCATACAGGAAAAAAATATCATAATAAAATTTCTGATCGACAACAGATTACAAAAAAAATCATACATGTATACAGGTACTTCAATTAATAATCTATTATTTTGCACATACATTAACAAGTAATGATCGTAGCATGCCAACCCAGAAAATCTCGTGAAATCTATTGCACGCACCATAAATAAAACCAACGATGCATATGTTGCAATATGTATAGTTGCAAATAATTGGGCAAGCTGTGCGTTACAATAAACATTTAAATACTATAACTTTGTGACAGCAGGTCTGTACACATTAAAAACGTGCTTTAAATTTATTTCGTAATGTGCAGCACAGAATGCACAACATGTGGTTGTGCAAATTCCGATGATGACGTCAGTTTTCACGTGCATCCAACGTGTGACAAAAATTTATTCAAACTGGCACGGTTAATGTAACTGATTGTTATATATTTTAATACAATTCTTTTATCTTGTGTATTAAACAAATTTCTATAGCTCTTTTTTTAATTTGTCCCACATTTAAATTTATTTGTCATATATTAAACATCATAAGTTGCACTATATTGTAATAAAAATAATCAGTTTAATATTGATTTTAATTCAATATATAAAACTCTGTGTTGGAATTATATGATTGTTAGGTTAATTATTGTAAAACGCTCAAAGAGTTGTATTCAAATCTTAATTTTCGGTATAATAAACACCAGGGTCGGGAAAGGATGCAGTATTATATTACAGAGTTAAGGATTTAGATATGTTTATAAGATGTTTTTACAATATATGTTTAAAATAAAAATAGCCACCAAAAATATTGTGCAAATTTCGTGTTCCATTAAAAATAGTTGTTTTCGAATAATAGCAAATGAAACTAGTCAACTTTCATTTCGGGTTGTAGTTTATTCAGGGCTGGATTAACATGAAGCACAGAGATGCTATCCTCACGTCGAGTCTCTGTGAGAAGGTCGGACGATCTGGAAGGGAACCCGACGCAAAAACCGTGAAAAGGATGTAGGTCCAAGGAAATAAAAAGAAATGTTCGTGGGGTGCTTTTTTTTGGAGAGGGGTAAAATTAAGTCCTCGTCTCAAAAAAGCGGACCAAAACTAATTTGGCCGAAAAAAAATATCCCAATGGTGGACACTGTGCGAATTCCTTTGCAAAACGAAGCCTTTTTTTTCTGTTGGGATTCAAATTTTGATGCGGTTGCCACTATTCTGGGTTATGATAAAGTAATGCACAAAATTTATAAATTTTAAAGTGTTTATTTCTGTAAAATTGCAGGCACGTCAGGAAATATCTTTAAACACATCGTGTGCCAAGTGGTCTTAAATCAGGATACCTGGAAGGCCACTCGATCGATCCACGCATTCCGATTCATCTCCGTTCAAAAGCAATATTCAAAATCTTCTCACATTGATGCTATAATAAATGCTGCAACCAAATCTAAAAGCACAGTCTATTGTCCACTCAAGTTGTAAGTTCATGCACTGAATTTGTATGGACAAACTTTTGATTTCTTTAAACGGTTGACAACAAATGATGCTTAATATTTGTAAATCCAGTTGTGTCGTAGACGATTTATTTAGACTTCGAATTTAGACTTAGAATCCTCTCAAAAGATACATTTTAAATTTTTGATTATGTAATGCGAAGTCCATTATATTTAATTTTAATAATAAATCAGTTACAGATATGACCATATTACAATTTTCGCTTTTTGATATAAATTCGAAACGCTGTGTTTAACGCAGATCGAACGTCAAGTTAAATTGTGATGATTTAATACCTACGGTCAATCGTCGATGTAAAATACGTCCAGTAGGTAACGCAATATTTTACATATATCGGGCTGAGCCAATTTCAGGCACAAAAATCAATATTGCCAAATTACTTCCGTCGCCCACGTTTCGTTTTGGAAGCTTTGTTTGACGTAGTAAATGAAAATTAGCTTTTCACTTGATTTAAAACGTTTGCCTTCGCTCGTCGACAGAAGCCGTTGGAGTGATTGACCGTCGCGTCGTTTAGTAAAGTCTAGACGTTGATGACCTCTATTCGTATATACTGTTGAACAAGTACCTCTTCAGACTGAAATTGCTACGGAAGCTCTATTTTCCTGATCAATCGTCTCGGAGTCCTAGAACAAAACAGGCGTTGACTTGATAAAGTAAGATTTACGGGACAACTCGCAGGTTGTGTGCTTTAAATTGTGTGCTTTAGAGCTGTTTCTCATGGAGAGCGTCTGCGGTCAGCAGGAATTGGTGGCAAAAAAAACTTTATTTTGTGGGAAAAGTAACCCTTTAAAGCTACTCGGTTTGTTAGCTAATGAAATGCAAGTGCAATACTAATAAAGGTAACGGTAAATAATTGCTTAGTTCCATTATAGTTTATTTCGGAAGTTAAGTTGATAATGAGCAGTAAATGTATCGTAAATCTTACGTGACCTAAATTGTGCATTAACCTTACACACTTTTATAACACAATTCTGCCATTACGTTCTAATATATTTGGTTAATATTTTTCGCTACTTTGTAACTTTTCAATTCTCTTTGGATAAAAGAAAACATTACAACATTGTAAATGCATTGTAAATCCTTGATTGACACATTTATGTAAGTAATTTTGCTACCCTAAATTGATAGAAAGCTTCTAGCTTGCTGTTCTAAAGTGCTTGCTAAAGGTGCTATATGGCTCCAATGATGACGTTTAAAACTTGATTTTTTTTAACATTTCGACAAGGCGTGGAAATTTTCATATATAAAACTTCAGCAGTCCTCGAGGGATTATGGTAAAATCTTGACGGCACATATCCTGTATTAGATAGGAACTTTATCGATCATCCTTGCTCAACTTTACCGACAATTTCTCTCTTGAATTTCTCTTGGATTAAAGCTTTCCTTGCCTTCATTATTATGATGTCATCCCCCGTGCTTGCCACTTCTGAAACTCAAGTCTATAGACAATATGCAAGAAATATTCGAAGAAACGAATCCAACTGGTCTCACTAAAACTTCATCAACCTAATCCATCGCCTTGTGCCGCCTTACATACAAAGCGCACTCGTGTAGATGAAGTTGACCGATACATTGTGAACGATATTTAAATTATGGCCCCCTCCAATCAAATGAGTAAAAATTAAACGTGAACCTTGAAATTCAACTCTATCCTCTCTTTTCTTTGACAAGTCAACTTTCTCTTTCTTAAATGGAAATTTTATCGGTCTGCAATACTGAGTTGATGACGTACGAGGATTTTGGCGTAGGATCCTACGTTAGTTGCCTTTTTTATCCACATAGTTGAAGATTGTTGTGTAAACGACATATGTTCGAGCAAAGAATAAATTTCTTTTAAAAGAAAATCGATAAGAATAAAGTAGTTGGTTTTCGAAGTTGGTTTGCTAATTAAGAACTGGATTTTTGTTTTGCAGAAGTAGTTTAGTTTTGTTAAGAAGCAGTTTTGTCGAAACCAGTTTCTTAGTATATTTTGAAAATGAAGCAAATAAAAGAAGTTTGAAGTCTTTTCGTTATCATCTACCATATTTGAAAGATGGATCCCTTAAATATAAAGAAATAAAAGACGTTATTTTGATAATAGAATATGCATCTAAAGAAGAAAACCAATCGACTTACTTAGCGAATGACCTACTAGGTCATTAGATATCACAGAGTAGTGAAATGGAAACAAAACTAAGGCAAACTTTTTTCTGCCAATGTCCAGTTATGGTCTCCTACGGAACAAATTACACTGTGTAATGGATTAAGTGTCCACTTAGACCATTAGCAATACCTGGACTGTACGAAAGGCAATGTAAAAGTAATGTACAACTTCATTTCTGGCGACGGCCATATCCGAGAATTGTAACTAATAACTATTGCATATGCTTTTTGGCGTATTGAAGCGATCACAGTTAACGCTGAAGAAGCAAAGTATTTCGAAAATTGATTCACCCTCTCTAATGATAGGTTTGCTTGATGTGTATTATAACAGTAACGCCATTGCAGATACCTATCTGCATGGAGAGGCGTAACATAGATTTTAGCTAAGATCTAACAGATAAACATTAACAAAGTTTGGATGTTTTTCGAAATATTTAATATGCAGCGTTCGAGGTAAAGAAAATTCTACAGCTAATAATAATACATATATAATTATAATATTCAACGAATAAGCAATATCAGTATATAAAGAATTCCCACTGTGTAGGCATACACGATTAATTTGTACAGTAATTATAGCAATTGCCCTCAAGGTAATAATAGTTCTTAATACTCCACGTGGGTTTGCAAGGATAAAATCCAATATTAAATTAGTAAATGAAGAAAAAGAAAACGCTACTACTAATTTGTTGGCCAACCAAGAGTAGAGTGTCTAGTGACAACTCTTCCAATCAAAGCACTCACGTGTAAGTTCACACGTAAATTCGGTTAACTCGCCAAACCAAGTCGAATAATCATACATATAACTATACTTATGAAGGTTTTTTAATACGGCTGAAGGCCAGTTGAAAAGAATACAAAAAGAAAATGGTCCACGTGAAAAATTCACGCGGTAAAAAAATACCGGTTCTCACAAAAACAAGATAAGTTGTTTACAACCTCCCGCTGGTTCACGCTTATAAAAACGAAATTATACGCAATTAAATACGATAGATTCAACCACTCATCTGTTTTCCGATGTCCAGGTGGCTTCCGTTGGCTCCTGTTTTGGCTTCTGTGCGCTGTCTCGTAACGTTGGCACTCGCTGCTACCGTGACGTGCGCCGCGGCTAGGAACTTCGCCTAGTGTCCCCGCTTCAACAGTCGAACAGCTGAGGGTGGTGACCAATGACGTAAACCCCTCTCCAACAATGACCTCCAAACCAAGACGGTCACGCACGTGTATACGAATACGTACAAATACAAAAAAAAGTATAGGTACAATTGGCCTGTTACAATTAGCCTGATACAATTATCCTGACATAATTATCCCGACACAATTAGCCTGAAAGAAAACTTAAAATAAACTAGCGAACGTCTAGCAAAAACTCCCTTTTACCTTAAGATGGAAAACGGCTAGCGTGGGTGGGATCACTCCAGCACAAAAAAAAATCGGTCGAACCGCGTGTCTCTTGGACCCTCCAAAAGCACGAAACTTCTACGGGGGGCTCTGACAATCCGTGTCACGATGAAATCCAAACCTCCTGCTCGAAAATCCAGGAAGATTTGCCCATTCAGAGAACTCCCTCTGGACCAACGCCGCACATTTAAAATAAAATTCACACGAAGTATACGCTACGCAACACTTTTCAAAAGAGACTGAAAACCACGTCCGACCTAATAAAATAACCAGTTGAACCCCCAAGAAAAAAACTATACCAACACCTGACATCTATAAACGAAAACATATACTCCACGAGACCAACTTAAAAGGTAGGGAATGGGAATAACATAGGTAGGAAATGGAAAATTGGATTTTTTAGTTTTAGGACCCACCAGGAAATAAACAGGAACCCGTAAGTCAGTCTCTAGAACGCAACCACCCAACCTGCGTGCAATCTAAGAAGACTAAACTGCACCAACATAAAAATTAAAAATAAAACAAAATCAAAATTGGACCGTAACAGGTTATCACGAGCTACTCAGGAAGATATGTACTGGCAACAAGCTGTATATGCCGATGTACCTCTGGTTTATAATTCAACGCCAAGACGGCGCTTCTAAGAGATAAAAAGATATATCTCTCAGACATAGATGTCCCTCAGACAATTCAAAGATACAAATAATAAAATGTTCAAAGTGAGTATCGCATTTCGATAAGCTAAAACTTCCTAAAATTTGGACCATTTCATGCAAATTTATCTATAGATCAGATGATAGAGTATTACGGATATTACGGAAGACATCTGCCAAAATGTTTATGCGTGGGAAAGCAATCAATGCATTAAATTTGGATATAAACTCTGGTGTTTGTGCAGTTCGTTGGGTTATTTCTATGACTTTGAGCGATATTATGGTGAAAACGATGACAACCTAAAATGACAAATGACCAGAAAGGTCATTTGTCATTTTCGTCAAACAAACGAAATTCTGATCCTGAAATGGAATTATATTTAGGTGTTAAAAAACGTTATTCGCGTAAAGATAGAAAACAGGTTCAAATTTCAATTCCAGAGTTTATACAGAACTACAATTGGCATATGGACTGGGTTATGCTTCAGAAGTATGTACTCTCTACCGAACCAAAACTTGCTCAAGAAAGTGGTGGTGGCCTCTCTTCACTCAAATGTTGGATGTGTTTGTCGCGAACACTTGGAGGCTTTACCAGATTGCATACCCAAAGGAAAGTGCTGCGCTGCTAGATATACGAAGAAAAATCGTGCCACTCTACCTTTCCAAGGCGACTTCTTCTTCCCCAAAAAGATCAGGTCCACAAAAATCTAAGTTTCTAACACAAAGAATAAGCCAGGACATTACATTTGACGGGACAGGCCATTTAGTTCCTGCAAAAACACGAATCGGTTGGGGTGGAAGATTGAAGACAATGCAAAAACCTTGCATTCTGGAGTGCACCGCCAAAGATTATCTTTTTTAAATGGGGCACTCTGTTTATTTTGATTCCTCCGAAAAAAGTAGTGTAAAAGTTATAACGTATTTAAGGGTGTAACATAAATAGTTTAGGAGTTATTAAGGCTTGAGTTCAATAACTTACGTTTCCGCCTAGACAGATACCCAGTGAGATGCTGTTAGCACGAAGCAGCTGCCCCAAATATCAGGTACTGCCCCAAATAATATTAGAATATGATTTTTCCTTAGGCTGTAGTTGAATAGTTAATTTTTGAAACAAGACTACCGATTTTTAGCGACTATGAGACAATAATGTTGTGAAGATTGGAAAGGAGTGTGCATGTTTATAGGATAACATGCGCAGGGGCATGCGCAGTTCGGTTTAACGGCGTTATGAACAATAATAGAGCATACTTATACATTTTATTCATCGAAACGTATTGATAGTAGGTACAATATTTATACATTTTATTTTATATATCGCATCTGAAGAAAATGTTTTTACAGAGATAATGAGATAATTCCAAATGTTACACTAGTTTGCAAAAAATTGCATCGGAAAAAGTCGGTAACATTTCCGTCTTAGCGACCAATATGCATGTTTTATAAGCTTCATTTTGGCAATGATTAGTATGTTATTTATATATTTACACACAAGGTTGTCCCAATCAAGGATAACAGTACATGTAATAATATTCGTTATTCTAAAAAAGTGCAAACAAAGCAATTAAGAGAATGAGCCCTCCGTATTATCAAACGTAGAGGAAATCCAGCATTAAAGAAATTCACGTGGTAACCGAAATTTTGCAACGTGCGTTATTATAAGGAGTTATAAGTTATTGGTTCGGTATAGGTTTCAAGCATTAGTTATGTTATTTTACAAGTAAATTTTTCTTTCTGGTGATTTTCTTATTATTATCTATACAACGTGGTATTATTACTGAACTTCTGTAATATTTATTAAATTAAGAAGGTATACAGGGTGGGGATAAAGTATTGCAGCAATTGGAATTAGGTCCAAACGGTTTGGGATATAAGTTTGAAATTGGGTAATGTTAAATTTTTTATAAAAACGCATCTTGAATGAGATTTGTGTTAAAATCTCATTAGTTTATTGCTTTGAGCTTTTGTGAAATACCGCCATCTTGTATTTTTTTAAATGATAAGTTGCAAGATATGTTGATGTTGGCATCAACATATGATTTGAAAGATACTTGTTTTAGAAAAATGGTAGGGTATAGTTTAATCAAAAATAATAACAAAATCGTGTGTAATCTAACTATACACAGACTAACAATTCAAAGTTATAGAACATATATTTTTGAGTAATATCATAATAAATGTTGAAAATATTGCCCATCTACTTAGCATTTACTACCGAAGTCCGTTGATAAAAGCCTCTAAGGAATGCTGCAGATCTTCTGCAAAAGTGTTGGATATCACATTCCAAATTTTTGCTCTCAGATCACCTAGTGTTCATGGTGTTTGCATACACAACACTTTTTAAATATCCCCATAAAAATCCATTGGCGTCATGTCTGGAGATCGAGGTGGCCATTCAATCTCCCCTCTTCCACCAATTAATTGTTCTGGAAATGTTCTCTTTAAATACTCTCAAACTTGCAGATCAAAGTGTGTTGGCGCACCATCTTGTTGGTACCAGATGTCTGGACGCACAATGTGTTACATTGTTGGATTCGGCTCAATCGTTTTTTTATCTACAATTTGATTTTGTAATAGCTCCAAGTAACCTGCAGACGTTAATGTTCCATGTATAAAAAATGGGCTAATGACGTTACCATCTATTATTCCACACCAAATATTAACTTTTTGCGGATACTGCGTGTGAACCTTTAAATGTATATGCGGATTGTCTCTATGTCAATATCTGCAATTATGTCTGTTTACAGAACCGTTTAGCAGAAATGCAGCTTCATCCAAAAAAAAAACAATATTTTTATAAAACTTCAGTTTGCATGAGTTACAACTTTTTGCATCATAACTTCTACAAATTGCACCCTACGAACAAGATCGTCTTCCAACAATTCGCGTACTAAATAAGGTTTATAGGGGAAAAATTGGACTGTTTTAATATTTTCCTTATTGACTTAAATCGCTGAACTGTTCTCGATACTGTAGATCTAGTAACTGGAGGTCTGTTTGGATGAGTATCATTAAATACATGACAAGCTTCTACATGCGTTCTTTTACGATCACCAAAACCAACAATTATTAATAATTCGACACATTCGATTTCGGTTAAATTCATTTTTTAATTTAACACGAAGTAGGCATTTTATTTTAAATTTGCCTAAACCTGGAAACTAAACGTTATTTTACATTAAGTGAAGTAAATTATCAATTATTACTAAAAATACTGCTAATCAGATTACAAGAACCATTTCTGCTTGTCTCAATTTGTTTTAGTTGGTAGTTATTTAGCCACGAAAGGTTATTTGTGTGAGGTATTATTAACAACAGCCCACAGAGAAGATATTGTTTTAATGTATCGTCGTTATTATTTAGAGTTGTTAATTTATTGTTCATAATTATTTTTCAATAAACAACCTCATCATGGACCCTATTATTTTTATAAAACAGGTATCTTTCAAATGATACCAATCTCAACATATCTTGCCATTAAAAAAATGTGGCGGTGTTTCACAAAAGCTTGAAGCAATAAACAAATAAGTTTTCTGTTAAAAGATGGGCTTTTGTAAACAATTTATCATTGCCAAATTTAAAATTTATATCCAAAACGGCTTAGACGTAATTCCACTTGATGCAATACTTTATCCTATACAGTGCGGACGTAAATGGTCCCCCCCCCCTGCTAACTTTTGAACCAGTGAAGATAGCAACATGAAACCAGAGCGGTATCAAATGGTATAAAGTTTGTTGTTTTTTAGTGTAAATTTTGAATGTTAATCTTCATAGATGGCGCTGCGAGCGCTATCAACTTTGAAATTTCAAATTGCAAAGGGGACCTTGTGATACATCATTGAAAAGGTCTTTCAATTGTCTATTCAACATTGGCGGTAGTTTTCAATTCTATCAATCGGCTATAAAGTTACAATTATTTAGATGCGGTTTCGGAGGCACGCGTATAATTTGACGTATAACGCTGTATAGTCAAGGTAGGAACATGAAACCAAAGCGATATCAAATGGTATGAAGCTTGCTGTTTTTTAACGTAAATTTTGAATATTAATCTT